>ML685948.1:1224443-1288733 GCA_007922175.1 Pelusios castaneus
CCCCCCCACCACCAAGACTCCTTTCCCTGCTGGGCACAATCTTCTATCTAGTCCCACCACACTGTGGCAGGATGGAAGTTTCGAGCTCCTCAATGTAGTCTGGTAGGTGGAGAATGGAGGGAAGGGATATAGGGGGCTCCATGAGCTGCACTTTCATTGCAAAAGAGCCACATTCAGGTTGCAAACTACAGTTTGGCCACCCATACTTGATGGTAATACAAATAATTAATAATATATAATAATTTAATATTGATTGGGGGAAGCCAGTCCCCTATTTCAATATTGTGTTGACATTTTGCCAAGTGGTAACAGATGTCCATGGCCTTACAGGTCAACTTCCCAGAGGAGGAAAATTCTCTGGGTATACTTTAAATGTAACTTGTTTTATTTTACATGTACACATGAGTCATGGAACAGATGTGGTCACAAACAGCATTCAGGCAATTTCTTCTTTCAAGAATCAATGCCCAGCATCAATGTCCAGTTGCCACAGAACAACTCTTCCTCAAAAATTAACTCCAATCAGGGACCAAAGCAGAAACAAACCTCTTCTGCTGTTTGCACAGCTCCTTGTACCCAGAACTTTGTATAACCAAACAGCAACACACAGCTTATCTTTCCAGGATTGAACATTTGCTTGCACACTAAGAAAAAGAACTTGTGAAATGTAACTGCACCACATAGTGCCTCCTGCCACAGCAATGACTTTTCAGGCATGAGTACAATTATAGAGGAGTAGGAACATCTCAGTATACCAGATAACATCACAGATGTTCCTAGGATCCTGTTAGACTCAGATAAATGTGGTCATAGGGGACTGCTGATGCCTGATGAGGGCAATGCTTGTTGGCACATGAGAGAAGCATGTGTTTTCCCAAGCCCTAGCAATGTTTTCTTTTGAATGGATGCAATGCAATTCACTGTATTTATGTCATTTAGAGTTGCCACTTGCAGAAAGTGGAACTAATGCATTTACACTTACACCTTTCAGGGACGCCACAGTCCCTCCAATAGCACGTAATCATAGCAGTGTAAGGATGAAGCTAGTGGTGCACAACCTTACTATTGTCAGGAAACAACATAAGACATTCAGACAAGGATGCCATCAAACTTATTGGTGTGTGAAAGGGAGAGGAGCAAAGTGGCAACTCAAAAAATGAAGCCATGCTTGCTGTGTGTTTGTAGAATCCCCTCTGCTGATTGAGGTCTTGCCCTGCCATAGGCAGGTCATTTGGCAGGTATGCTGTTAATGGTTCTTAGATCAGCTATAGCTCTTGTGATGATAAATGACTCTCCTCCCTGGGAAAAGAGGTGGTAAGGTCAGCTGTATATTTACCTTCGTGACAGAGTCAATGTGGGCAGAGGAAAACAATTAACCTAGTTAAAAGCAAATATTTTTTGAAGAAAAGAAATTGCACATGAGCAGAGCCAAATAGCAATTCCATCATATAAGGAGAGCACAGTTCAATTATGTTTAAACAGATCAGCTATTTAGGCGGATGAATGGAAAAGATTTATTTAAATGATACTGGATTTTCAGGTTATTTGAATAATTTGTTTACAGTTCAGTCAGAACAAGTTAAAGTCAAAGAGAAACTTCTGTAGAGGAAGAAACTTTCTGGTGTCTGTACCATGAGCAGATTTTGTTCCCGGCTATAAATAGGAACCAAGTTTTTTATTTTAACAGTAAGTAGGAACACCACACAGGGCTTGGCTGTGAAGGGGTTAAATCTTTCTGTGGTGCAAGAGAAGGGAACTTGTTGCCTCAACTTCCAGGAATGGGAAGCAAGTACCAGTAGGGGCAGGTGGTTGAAGGAACTTGGTGATGAGGGAATCTACTGGGATCAATTAAGATGCCCCAGATATAAAAGGGTGAGGGTAGTGGAGTATTTCCTCTCTCTTCTCCTTGGGTGTTTTCATATTTGGCTCTGGCGTGCAGAGCTGGGCTGGAAGCAATGGGGCTTTGATTACCTGCTTGAGAGAACTGGAACTTGTATAATTCTTTTTGATTTATGTTATCAAGTGTTTTTGTTTTATGGCCTGTCAAAGACCCAAAGGACCTTTGTAAGCTGGACTTTATATGTAGAGCCTCTTTGCCAGCTGAATGGGAGCTGGCTAGCTTTGACCTTTTCCTCTTCATTTGTGCACTTCCACTGGTTATTAAGAAGTCACAGTGTACCAACAGTTCCTGTCCCTGTTGTGTATTATTTTACTGTGGGCAAAGAGTGTGCCTGGAATTTTGCAGAAGGCATGAAAAGGCAAGGTCCCAGTCCCTAGGATCTGTGTTATAGATGTGGCCTGATGAGGAACAGGATGGAGGGAGTGAATTAGGCAGGATGAAGGTTATAACATGGCACTTATTTCTTGTCCTAGGAATAAGGGAAACCTGTGGCACTTCATCTACCAGTGGAGGGGAGCTGTTGGCAATTAGTGTTATTGTAAGGGTGAAGTTACTATTTCCCAAACTGAAGGGCAGGCATTCTTGTGGACAAGGGCATCAGGAACCACACTAACTCAGCAAGGCACAAGGCAAAATCAGTCAACCTGCTGACTTCCCATTACAAGAGGATAAAAGGGTGGGCAACCTTGAAACCTGCTTATCTTCTTCTAATCCTGCAATTGTTCTTTGCACAGTTGGCTGCAGGAACATTTTATGCATCTAGGGCCACAGGCTGGGGAAACAGGTTTGTGTCTTTGCTCAGTTGTTGAAGCAACCAGGATGATGCCACAGTTATCCACTGAGCAGCTGGTGACCTTCTGGTGAAGGGGGAGATGGGTCACTGAGGGAAAAGAGCAAAAATAATGAAAAAGAGCAAAAGGAAGATGGAAAAGAGAAAAATGAAGTGGAAAATGGAGAGAAAATTAATAGAAAAACATTAAGACACAGCAACTGTTCCAAGGTTTGGCATGTGGGGCAGGAAGAAAAGGGTAATGTCCATCCCCAGGCTATCCCCACAAGACCCCTGCCTGAGTCAGTGCACGGAATGGGTGATGCTCACTTGATGAGCACTCAATATTTTGTTTTCTCACCACTCACTGTGCAGCCCTTGGCCTTATTTATGACACGCTATTCAAACCCTTCTCTGAAGACTTATTATTTTTGAAGAAACGTTAGTTTACTTGTGAGATTTTTTTTATGGTGCTCATCACTACAGTATGGTTTCTGGCATTGCCTAGCTTTGAGTCTTTACTTTGCAACCTATAATGGTTCAATGTGGGGATTTTTTTGTGTGTAATCATTATTTATACTGTACCACAGAAGTGTATTCACTTTATTAGCAATATTGTCAGTAAACTAGCTAATAAGAGCTTCGTGATTATGGTAATAGGGTCATGAAAGGACATAAATGGATAAATGTAGGTAGGGAAAGAGCTGTGTAAAATCTTGGATGTGAAACTAAGGAATATGGTTATGAATCTGAAAATCAAAACATTTTTTAAATATATACTGTAAGGGACAGGGAACATGGCCGCTACCGGAGATAGACAGGGGTAGACCCCTGCAAAGGATCCACCAATCTGGACTGACAGGAAACCAGGGGGCGGGGCCCAGCCGGGCAGTATAAGAAGGCAGCCCTCTCCCTCAGTCAGGGCCCAGCTAGCACCAGGGAAGCACCATGCTTCACTGCCCCGGGGCCAGACGCCCGGCCAAACGGCTGAAGAAGCCTGGCCCCGGCTTCCCACTGCCTGGGGCCCAGAGGACCGTCCCGTGTGGCACACACCCAGACAGGCTGGGGAGGCGTCAGCCCCCTGGGACCAGATCAAGCCCTCGCCTCCGGAGGGACCGAACCCCCAAGCGTCGGTCCCCGAGCCCGGGAGTTCGGAACCGTTGGACGGCCCCTGTGACCTGGAGGATCTGCCCTCGGCTGATGACCCCAGGGAACAACCCACTGCCCCAGAGCCCCACGGACCGGACCTGCCCGACGGCCCCTGCGATCTAGAGGAGTTGCCCTCCGCCGAGGACCTGGATGAGACACTGCCAGCCTTGCCACCACCCGACGAGACCGACGGCTTCGGGAGCTTCCCCATGGCGGAATACCCCGGCGTCCCCTAGGAGTGGGGAACCAGGTACCCCGGGAAAGGGGAGAGGGCAGAACGGCCTGACCCATGGCCTCACAACAGGCGTGAACCATACCCTGGGGCAGCGTGTTGCGGTGGGACCCCGCTGCCCCACCACAGGGGGTGCCCGACCCCGGTGCATTGGGACCCTCCTGCTATAGCCACTGAGGTTTGTTAGTGGTGCTTCTTCCTACCATCTCCCCCCCCCACACACACACACAATTCACCCTGATAGTGAGACTGACTTTGAGAGACTGCTGCCTGCCCTGCCTTGGCTGGGCCAGGCTTGTGTTTGTTTGTAAAGACTCGCCCTTCCCTGGGCTAGAGACTGCTGCCTGCCCCGCCCTGCCTGGGCCAGGCTTGTGTGTGTTTATAAGGACTCGCCCTTCCCTGGGCTAGAGATTACGGACTGCCCCTCCCCTGCCTTACGTGAGGCTGGGAGGCGGTAGACTACATATACTTTATTCAAAACTAGTCAATTTCTCTTGCTGCTGGTTTCGTAAGTTTTACAAAGCACCCTCTGGTAGAGGAAAACTTGGAATTATCCATCATATGCAACTCTCGAATGAAACATATTCAGAAATAATATTCTTATAGTAGGAAGTTATACATGTGTTGATCTGTTGAGAGACAGATGCAGAGACTTGCCAACTCCCGTGCTGGCTGGGAGGGACCGGTATATGGGACTCCCTACTGGCTTCTTTCCAACATTTTGGAGAGACTTGAAGTCTGGCTGGAATCCGTCCTTGGTGGCAGAAATCAGACAAATTTTCCTCCCTCCAGTTCCATGAAATACATGGGTTCAGAAGTCAGTGTGTAGCAGGACTCCTCTGACACTTTAGAGTATGATGCTGTGCTGCCAAATTTCTAAGTTTAAAGGGTCTAGCTGGTAGCTGACTTAGCTCACCAATTCATTTTAACATAAAGAAATTTGGAGGAAAAGATGGTACTTGAAATTCAAGGAATCTAAACGTATGTGTTAAAAGTAAAATGTCACCAGATCAATGTGAAGTTATTAAGAAGGATCTTTAGGAACAGTACCTACTTGTCTCCTTCAGCTAATCTACCTTTTCCTCCCAGTGGGGAAAATTTGCAAGAACTGGACACCCCCCTTGTGCCTCCAGGGTCAGTGAAGTGATTTTCATGTTTTGGCAGCCCTGATTTTTGGGGGTTGTAAATTCACTCTAGAATTATTTTACGGCCCAGTCAAAAGAACCTCAATGATGCACAATAAATAAATATCACTTTACTGCTTGCTCATCAGAAGAATCTAATAAACAGAAGATAAATGGACCCAGCTCACAGATGGAAAAAGTAAAAATAAATGGGTTGTGCTGAGTGCTGGAATTATTAAACAGAAGAAGGTGGCATGAATAGCACACAGTGCTAGAAATAATCTGCTCTCTACAGTGGTGCCAACCCTACCGGCTATCACAGTTTTGGACCAGACAAGTTAGTGTGATTTATAGACGCTGCCCTGTGGCATGTGCTGAATTTATAGTTTTGATTAATTGCAGCCTTTCCCCTTTCATAATTAAAATCAATTAACACTATGTATTTTTAAATAAACTTCTGATGTGTTGCTGATACAGAGGGCCAGAACAAAAGCCAATATTCCACTTTCACCATTTTTAATGACTATAGGCTTGATCCTCAACTACTCGAAGCAATTAGGAGTTTTGCAATTGACTTCAATAGGATTTGGAGGAGGCTTTTAAGTGGGATGTAAATGAAGTGTAAGCCTTGAACAGAGTGAATTTCACCCTTACCTCTAGCATCCTGCAAAGCCTCACACCAATACTTAGCTTTATGAATTGGGAGTAGTTCCTGTTACCTGAAGTATTTTCAGACTGGGGCATTAGAAAGAAAGGACAAAATTCTCAAACTTGGATGTCTAAAGCAGCATTTCCCAACCAGTGTGCATGGCACACAGGTGTGCCACAGAATTTTTTGAAAAGTTACTTGGAGTTCTGGATTGGCTTATGAATATTCATGAATTCATTTGGGGACTATATGGTATTAAGGAGGGCCACACCACAGAAAAGGCTGGGAACCACTGCTCTAAAGGCAGGTGCTTAACTCTAAAAATAACCTCATTTTCCTGGGTTCTGAGCCCTGACTAACAAACAGCAATTATTCAGTGGGAGCGGATGGTGCTCAGCACTCCTGAAAGTTAGGCCAATTTTTAAATAATAATTATGTATCAGATGTTTAAGTATGAATTTAAGTGCTTCATTATAGGCACCCAGCCTTGAAAATTTTGTCTTCACTCCATTTGATTCATTTAACTCAAATCTTCTTAGTGCCTCAGTGTTATCTTCTTAAATAAACACTGTTTAAAGATTTATAAATATGGTTCTACATAGAAGGCCCTTTATATGTATCAATCTAATCCTGGTGATGTACTGTAGCTGTCTGAAAACAAACAACAATTATGCACTTAAATGATGTGGAAATTTTCCCTGGATATTTCACATAAATAAGTTCACTTGTTCATTCAATAAACCTGATGTACTTCAAAGCACTTTTTTATTAAGGATGAAACACAAAATTTTCATTGGCAAAATCCCATCTTCACACCTACAGAGTTGTCAAGCAGTTAGATAAACATGAGGGAGCTAATATGTTTGTACTGAAGGTACAGTTCAAACCAAAAGTTTAATTTTTGGATGGAACATCCAGATATGTTAGCCTCTGTACTCATATTAATGGAGACAAACTGAGCAGTGTTAGCTGGCAAGCCTGCTGTGGCAGAGCTAACTTGAAGAACATACTCAAATGTTCATGCAGAGACTCCAGTGCAAGTCAGTGCAGAAGGAAGTGGTTCTACTGTTAAAATTAGGATGGCAACGATGATTATAAGGAAAAGACTTGGGCCACAGTCTACCCTGATTTACACACCACATACCCCAAGTCAAGCTGGGCCTAGGAGGATGAAACAGCTTCTAAGTGAGAACAGAATTTGGCATCTTCGAGTTCTCTGGCAGGGATATTGTCCATATAAAACCAACACATGAGAATAGCAGGTAAATATGGTGAAACAGTATTTGTGAACATTCACTCAAATGTTGTCAGTTCAGTCTTATTTAGACCCTTTTTTTGTTCATTTTTCCTTTGGGGATTCATGCAAATAAGATTTGTTCACTAAAAATTTGGGGGGAAGTCTGTTTTTCAGCTGAATGTTTATAGTTGCATGAAAACAAAGATATTAACTACTCGTGTTAGAAGCTCTTACCCTTTGCTTTTAAAATTCCAGTTACCTAACCTGGAAGAAGAAATAACAGCCCATGCGATTAGGTGACCAGCTACACGAGACTAATGAATACTCAAAAGCATTGGGAGGTAACCATTTGCCAAACACCTTAGGGTGCGTCTACACTTACAAACTAAGTCGACTTAAGGAGTCTTAAGTCAACTTAAAATACTCCGCATCTATACTGGGCTTTCCTTACGTCGACTTAAGCTGCTCCTTAAGTCGTATTAAGGAGAAGTTAGTTTGAATTAATAATACCTGGTTTTAATTTGAGTGCTTAAGTCGACTTTATTAAGTCGACTTAAGCCTGTGGAGATGGGGATTAGTGCCTTGGTGGAGCTTATTAAATTGAATTAAAATGTTAAATCAACTTAATAAGGTCGAAAAGGGGCCACGTCGACACTTGAAAAGTTAAATCGACTTTTGTTAAGTCGATTTAATAAGGTCCACTTTAAGTCAACTTCATAAAGTCGACTTAACTTTTCAAGTGTAGACATAGCCTTATATTGCAGTATGTTCATCAAACAATTATACATAAAGAACAAGTCTGTAAATATCAACATCTAATTGCAGTTGGCTCCTAAGCAGAAAAACAGCTTAAGTGTATCATACATATTGCTTACTACACATAATTGGGGCATCTTTAATGGTGGGGCTCAGGCTACTGAGAAGCCCCCCAAAACTGACTCGAATTTGTGGATCTTCAGGATCACCAGCTAACAATATGCTTCTCAGAGAAAGCTGGATTCTTCAGAAAAAAAAAAAAACCTGTATGCTACTATTAGGCATTTCTTCTGATTACTGTTGACCCAAGAGACTTGCAATAACCTCAGGGGCTACCTTGCAGTTGGAGGAAAAATTTGAAAAACTCTTACCCTGGTCAAATCTGGAAGTCCTGACTCTGGCTCAGCTCATACCCCTTTGCAGAAATGAGGGGCAGGAGTTTCCTCTGCATTCTGCTTTTGTGTGCGCATGTAATTAGGGAGGGTGGCAGTGAGCCATGTTTGCCCAGGGCAGAATAAACCAGGAAGACATTCTTGGGATCATCTTGGAAGACAGAGCCATTTGTATGGTGGCCCTATGTCACTCTATTACCTTTGGGCCTCTGCTGTGTCTTCATAGGAGCTGTGCTATTAGGGATTCTCCAGTTAGTGGCTGTCCTGGAATGGAAGGCCCTTTTTAAAGGTGTGGAGAGGTCTCCACGCGAAAGATAACGCAGCATCTGACATGTCTGAACTTTCCTCTGCTGTTTCCACTGGATTCAATGGGACATGTGTGTTCCGCCAGGTCTGCCTGTTCACTGCTGCCTCACCAATTGCAGATCATCAGGGGAAAGCAAGGACAGAGCTGCAGAGATGGGTATTGTGAAGAATCTACCTGCGCCACTGTGTTTACACAATGGAAGTTTGCTCCCATTGACTCTGGTGGGAGTTTCTGGAGAATGAGACCTGCATGCGACTTATAGGTACTTAGCCTGGGAGGGGGCAACTTCCAGGGGCATTGTGAACAGGTCCACTCTTCGTGGCTTTATAGATAAATGAGAGGGGAGATCTAGAACTGTGGCAGGGGTGGCAAACGTTTGCTTTTTTGTGGTGTCGTGGCATGGAAAAGCCATGGAAAGCACCAGACTACAAGACTTGGCGCTCTTTGCAAAGAATGAGTTTATTGTCTGCATGGTGATCACAGGATTTTATGTGTGGGGATACACTGTACTGTTCCGATGCCATCAGCATGTCTAATAAATCACCTCTAGTTTCAGTCTGACAATTAGAGCAGCTTTGATATGCTGTGGCTGTTTCCATGAGAAGCCCAGATAAAGCAGTAACAGGTTACATTCTCTGCCTGGTTCCTTTGAGTTAGCTACAGAATGAAGAGGGTAGAGCTTCCTATGGTAGAATCAGAAATGTGATATTGCTTGCCTATACATGTCCTAGAGAGAAAGGCGGGTGAGGTGCTATCTTTTACTTGGACCAGCTTCTGTTGGTGAAACAGATAAGAGCTTCCAAGAACTCTCGGTGGCTCAGAAACTTGTCTCTCTCGCCAAAAGCAGTTACCAATAAAAAGTGTTGCCTCACCCACCTTGCCTCTCCAATATCCGCTACAGTGACAGCTATATGGCAATAAACATGTTCTAAACTGTTTTCAGTTAACTCACCTAATTTTGGACTGGCTCTTCCCTTAAAAATAAAATAGTACTGGCTGACATACTCATTCAGTGAATTGTATCCATTAAGGATCTCTGGCCCATTGTCAAACACACAATATGCGTCAAAAAAACAACAGAGTCCTGGGGCACTTTTAAAGACTAACAGATTTATTAATCGCATGAGCTTTCGTGGGAGAAAATCCCACTTCGTCAGACACTTTGAAGATGGGAGATTTACAGAATGGGACTCTGTTGTTTTTCTACAATAGAGTAACACGGCTACCCCTTTGGAATTTGACAATATGCGTCAGTTACTTTAGTCATGGTCTACGTTGTATACTAGTATTTTCATTCTTTATTCATTTGTTTCTGGAACCTATGCATTTTGATAAGGGAACAATTATAAATAGAGGTGTGAGGGAATAGAAAAAGGCAGGCATGGTATATTTCTACCTGGGAACTGGTATGTGGTACATTTCTACGTGGGAACTGGTATGTGGTACATTTCTACGTGGGAACTGGTATGGTTGCATTGTTGCATGTATATTTCTGGTATGTATATTGCATGTATATTTCTACATGGGAATAGCAAAAGGCTGTCGTGGTTTATTCCTACCTCAGAATTGGTACATGGTACATTTCTACCTGGGAACTGGTATTGTTGCATTGAATGACAGTCCCTTCCTTAGCTAGAAGAATGAAGTATCAGGCATAAATCATGCCTTTCTGAGGTAGGTGAAGAACGAGTCAGTTAACTGCAGGACCCTTTTAAGAATGAGCTGTTGAAGTAAAATTTGGCCCAGATCCTCACCTCCTATTAAATTCTGTTTGTGCTGCCAGAGTGGCACTAAAGGATTCTCTGAACATGGGGAAATGCTCAGCTGCTGTACAGCAAACTACGTTGAACTTACACCACCTACTCTTCCCCTCTTCTCAATATAAGGGGTGTGTCAGGGACAGGAAAGAGTGGACCCAGAGCCCCAGCTGGCATACATTAGAACTATAGGTTTTGGTAAATTACGGGTAAAGGCTAAAATAGCCCCTTGTGGTTCCAGGATCATGGGAATGGAAAGGTAGCATAGAGCTCAGCTTAACTGAGACTCTGGCTCCTTATGTTGCATTGGCCTGTCTCTAATTTTGTCTCATTTAAACAAAAGTGGAAGCCTAGCTTGGAGGAGTTCATTGTGGAATGATCCCCCAATATTCATATTTTTAAAAATAAAGATGGGCCAGAATTAGAACTGTTTACCCTTAGTGCCCCTCTATGCTGATATGTGCAGGTTCAGGTTAAATTAGAACAGCATACAAGCATCCTATAAATTTGGTTTTGCAAAACCTAATCCCAACAAATTTAAAAAAAAATAATCTCAAATCGTCTTCCATTTTGCTCACCTGCATGGACAGATATTAAAAAACGTTAGCCAATGCATGGGCACTTTTCTGTTGGAAAACTCCAACTGCAAATTCTCTGGCTCATTTCTTCTATTGTATTGGGTCACCCGAACAGGCACAGCAAATCGAATCTGTACACCAATACTGAGAGTATAGATTAATTTCTAAATCATTCTGTTGACTTTATTGCACTTTATTTTGACACCAGGTTTTTAAAGGAGTATGAAAAAGTCAACAATGAACAACAAATAAAAGATCTAGAGGAACAGAACATCACAATTCAGGCTGCTGTTCTGGCTGTCTTCCTTGAGCTGCCTGTGCACAGGCTTCTAGTGTGATTTTGTTCTCTCCCCTGTGATAAATTTCAAGGCAAGAGGTAGAGATAGTAGGGCATTAGTGCTGTCAAGAAGGCTGACATTTTCCCCAGTTTTGTGAGTAGGATTCACCTGCTAGGCAGTGATTGACTGAGCTATCTGGCTATGCATGTGGAAGAATGCAAAACTTGCATGAAATCAGAGAGGTGTCACTTGTGCAAACGAACCAGAGCTGCTACCTTAACTGTTCACAATGTCATGGGGGGAAAAAAAGCTATATGTTATTTCTCCTCTCATTCTGAAGCCATTGTTCTTTTAGTTAAACATTTGTAGAGAGAAAGTTCATGATGGCTGATTATCAGATTGATCAATGAATGCAAGTCATAGATATTAGAGATGGAAAAATCTATTCCTTTGTCAGCTAACAGCTATTGACTATTAACTTGGGGCACAATGTACTGATGTGCTTTGTTGTTACACATGGTTCTTTTCACCTGTATGCCAAGTTATTAGGAAAAAGGTGTAGCAAAGGGTTTTGATCAAAGATAGGTTATGGGACTGGTAGCACCTGTTCCCAAATCTGCCATTTGAGCCACTGTGTCTGTGGACAAGTCATCTAATAGTCCTGCACTGAAAGGTATGCATTTCATAGAATCATAGAAAAATAGGGCTGGAAGGGACCTCACGAGGTCATGTAGTCCAACCCCCTGCTAAAAAGCAGGACCACTCCCACTAAATCACCCCAGTCAGGGTTTTGTCTAACCGGGCCTTAAAAATCTCCAAAGATGGAGATTCTACTACCTCCCTAGGTAACCCATTCCAATGCTTCACCACCCTCCTAGTGAGAAAGTTTTTCCTAATATCCAACCTTGACCTTCCCAGCTGCACCTATCTTGTGGAGGTATTGTAAAGTATAATTAATGTTAAAATGCTTTCAGATCCTGAGCTGAAAGGTGCTGTGGAAGGGCAAAACAGACTCAGTGTCTCCTATAGGAAGATTCCAAAGGGGTATCCTCTATGTGCTGTTCCCCAGTGTTTGAATCCCAACACCTATTTTGATTTGCTGTTACAGCCTGACCTGATCCTATGTCATTCACTCCCCTGCATTTAATTTCCTCCCATTCTGTAACTTTCCCATCTTCAAAGAGTCTGATGAAGTGGGATTTTCTCCCATAAAAGTTCATGCAATAAATAAATCTGTTAGTCTTTAAAAGTGCCACTGGACTCTGTTGTCTTCCTACAGGAAGAGTTTGAGTTACTCAGGCTTCCTCCATTCCCACCAATGTGCAATGCCATAGGATCTCCTAACCTCTTCATGGTGACCGGCACCAGCTGCTGTTCCAGCTAGTAAGCCCTGCCGGCTTTCCTCTCCCGAGTACCGCGAGTTATAGGGATGCTACTTTCACTGTAAAAATATATATATATTTTCACAGCTCAAAAATGCTGCAGGAATTTAATAAAAAAATTTTCACAGTAAAACTAGCCAATTCAACAGCAATTTATTTGGAGGGCTTCACCTCGGAAATGTAGTTTGCATGGTTATAGCCGTGTTGGTCATATTAAAGCATTTAAAAATGAGGACATGCCAGATGTAGTATTCTGTGCTACTTCAATTCTTCCCATCTGGGCATCTCTTCTTTGCAGTGACCAAGACAGGATCCTATGGGAAAAAATAGTACGTTGTGATGCAATGAAAGCCAGAATTGTAATGAATATGTGCAAGGATGCAGAATTATGGCTGCCGAGGCACCCATAAGTCTGGCAAGTACAAACGTATGAGTGTTTGATTTTGCAAGAGAGTTAACCATTCTTTGAATTACTTTTTAAAATGATTTAAACACATTCTAGCATGTACAGTTGTAAGAACATGTCCACGTTGATGCCTCAGCAGCGGCGTTTGAACCCTAGACATTCATCATTGCTGTACAAAGTGCTGCTCCTTGAGCTGTAAGTCTAACAACAGAGAAATTTGTTTTTCCAGAAGAAGGAGGGGGTTGCTGGGTCAAGGGAACAGTTATGGGGTATCCCATCTTAACCTGGTTCTTTATCTTCATTGCCCCTGTGTTACCTCAGAAGGGTGATTGGCTCCTGGTGATTTGTACTGGGTGTCATAGCTTTTAAGGCCTGAATAGACCATGATCATCTGGTCTGACCTCCTGCACATCAAGACAAAGAACCTCACCCATCCCTTTCTGTAAGAGGCCCATCACCTTTGGCTGAGCTCCTGAAGTCCTCATATCTTGATTTAAAACTCTTCAAGTTACAGAGACTTCATAATTTACCGTAGTTCAAACCCAGCTGTACATGGCAGTTAGGGGGGAGTCCAGCCCAGCCCGTATCTCCCTTCTCTCTCTCTCTACATGCATAGGAGTGGGGGAGCCCCTCCCCCATGTAGTGCCTCCAGGAAAGGGGGGTAGGTAACTGGATTACTGGGGTAACGAGCTGCATTTGCAGATTTAAAAAAGGAAGATCCATGTCTGTAGTCTCTGCTCTGGCCCCCACTCCACCAGCTGCTCCAGCAGCTCCCTGGTGTTCCCAGAGGAGTTTATGCTACTGCTGCTTCTGCTCTGGTGGTGCCATGAGCCTGACTCTTGAATGACCCATGATTTTGGTACCAGGCCAAATTTGTCCTGAGGAAAGCAAGTGAGAGACGGGAACTGGTGATTTTTAACACCTAACATCTCACTGAGTCGGAATGGAATTTCATGGAATAGAAAGTGTTAGGTCATGTAAAGATGGCTACCAGCTCCCCCTAACATGTTAGGGAAGTTTAACTTGCACCTTCTGGCTCCACACAGTGTAAACTACACCAAGTTACTAGGATTATGAGTATGAGTACATGGTATCATATACATGTCTATTTTTCTGGCCAGCGGGATGGGCAGTGGAAAGCTGCAGTTGTGCCTCCTGCCTCTGTGGGCTGTTCTGTCCTGACTGCTGGTCGGGCAGGATCCTATGGAGTCAGAGCTCTTTCCCTGACCTTCTTAATGGCTCTGAGTGCACAAGTCATGGGGCCTAAGCCAGCTCAGGAGAAGTGATGGGCTGAAGTATGAGCAAGAAACTGGACCTTGTAGAGAGGGGAATTCAGCCTCAAAGGGTGGGGAACATTGTGTGTGCAGTGGGGACAGCCTCAGGGGTGCCCTTGATGGGGGACAGTAGGGAGGGGACCTTGCTCAGGAGGAGCCTGAGCTGGGGAGGAGGAGGAGTGGTTGGTGTAAAGGAAGAGGACACTGGAAGTATGGAAGGAGGAGTGAGGGAGAGAATGTTTGTGGAGAGGGAGTTGTTTACAATCTTGGTCTGGGGGGTGGTAGAAGGGAATGAAAAATAGCTCATGCTGGGGAGCTTGCACTGCAATGAAGGGCTATGTGTTTCACTCTCTCTCTCCTCCAAATTTGCTGGCAAAATTACTCTTCTGCTAGCCTCTCCAGACTAAGCACAGAAAATGAAGTCCGGCCCCCTGAATTATTCTCGCCACCAGTTTCTTGAGGCTGGTGTACGTTATATTGATGCTTTTATCATTGCAGTGTCACAGCTGTGTTCATGCACAAGACAGAAGGAGCTTAAGAAGATAGATTTTTGACTTGTCAGAAGAAATTGTTCCACTTATTCACTTTAATAACTACCTAACCCCAGTTGTTTAATTCCACTCTACTCATTACATTGTAAATGTGATTTACTGTCTTACAGTACAAGGCAGTTTTGTCAGACAGGGTTTACCCCTCTGGATAGAAAATAATAGACTCTTCTGGCAAAATTCTCCTCTTGATCCGCATGTCAGATCTTGACTCCTATGTTCTCATCTACTTACATGTGCCTTACTCTCATTGGGAGAATATCAGAGGCAAGATGCACCGTGCAGATCTGAAGGTAGAACTGTATCCCTAATCGTTATTGTATCTTCTTTATTATGATGTGCTGAGCACTAATGATATGTTTGGCTCTGCACACACACATAAGATGGTGGTGGTCGGAATCTGACAATTGCACACCATTTTCTCTCTCTTGCGCACGCACACGCACACTCACAAGAGAGGATACGGGAGAGATAAGGTGAAAAGGGGGGAATCCCATCCAATTGGCATTATTGTAAGAATGCTAGAAACCATCTCTGGGCATTGATAGCTCATCAGGGCCTCAGCCATGTTATCTGGGAATCTGTGAATTAACTCTTGATGCCAAAGGGACTCTAGCTGTAATATTAAATCTTGGCTTCTTCTGTTGCACTCACTTTGCAAATGAACCACATGGCATCTTTCTCCAAGGGGAGATCTGGATGATTAATATGAAGAGATCCTGAGGAGATGCCAGATTCTGAAGCCTCACTAACTGTTTCCGGCAGTCTTCAGTGCAGATATTTCTTGCATTTGAGAATCTAATTATAAAAGATGGCATGTACCTATATAGGAAACATTTTATGGGAAACCTGTCTTTATGCTAGTGATGCAATTCACAGATATAATATAAGGACAAGGGGGAATCACACAGGGCTGGATTCATAGGAGAGACAAAGTATTCCTGAAAAGAGTTGTAGAGAAGATATAGCCATTTTTTTTCTAGGCCAGTGTCTGTGTCGTACTGGATACCTACCTTCAGGTACATGGGACTCGTTTGTATAGTGGGATCTGATGTGCACAGAATAGTCATCGAAAATGAGAGTCCTGTGGCACCTTAAAGACTCACAAATTTCTTCGGGCATAAACTTTCGTGGGCTCCAATCCACTTCATCAGATGGAGCCCACGAAAGCTTATGCCTGAAGAAATTTGTGAGTCTTTAAAGTGCCACTGGACTCTCCTTTTTTCTGTACACAGACTAATAGGGCTACCACATCTGGACAGAATGATCATGATTCTGCTTTCATAGAGAAGAAAGATGTTTTATGATGTATGTGTGAAGAGAATGCAATAGGAGATTTTTGAGAGACAGCCTCACTTGAGCCGATTAGGTGGGAATCCCTGTCAGTTTATGGCCTATTTATGGGTGGTGAAATGGCAGTAGTAGATTGGTATGTCTGAGTGGCCTTCTGCCACTGTGGCAGAAAGTTCTGTGGCCCATCAGTATTTAAACAATACTCAGCTCACTCCACATATTTCCAACAACAACTGCATATTTTCACCTTGCTTGGGTTTAAATGTTTTTAAGTGATCTTATCTCCACTTCTCTTTCATTTGAAAGGATAGCTGGTCACAGGGTGCTGTGCCAGGATAAATAGCTAGCTAGATGCGGAGTTCAGTTAGCACACAAAGGGATTGTTGATTTGTCATGAAAAGAAAAGATAGATTAGCCCAGTACTTGGAGTACATACTAATGCAAAAGGTTGTGTTTTTTTAATTACTATTCAACATTATCCAAATACAGTTATTTTGTATATCTGAAATTCATGTGACCAGCCACTTGCTGGTGGTGGGGTTACGGGAGAGATTCCTCCCTGACTTCAGCTGGTTATTAGTTTATGACCTTATTTGTAATTGACAACTCATGTCGTTTTTATCCTGCTGTGTATAACTAGAGTCCTTTCTTAATCATTTAGGCCCTGAGTCACAGTCCATTGAACTTTAAAAAGAAGTCTTTTCATTGACTTCAAAGTAGGGCTTTGGATTAGGCCGTTTTCTTTTATATATTCTTTGGAAAAGTACTCAGCTGTGACAATGGGTTCTTCAGGTCATTTTATATACTCACTAAAGGGATGGAGGTGCTAGATGGAGCTAGAACTCACATTGATTAGAAAGTTCTAGCACTCTGCTGATGTCACTGAAAACTGTTGTGATATTATGGAAAAGCAACATATCCATGACACACTGGAACTCCATTCAAGTTATGTTGGCTTCTGTGCTTTAAGAAGTGAGGTGAGGTTTGTGGACTGGAAAAAGATTGAATTAATAGGAAAATAAATGTTCTATTTAAGCTCCAAAGAACATTACACACAGAAGAGAAAATAAAATAAATGGAAAATCTATATAAAATACTTAACAATAACTTTCAAAGGATCTTCCAAGCACACATTTTTCAGTACTCATAACTGAAAATAAAAATAGATGTTTTCACAACATTTTTGCTTTTCACAAATATTCTTGCAAGTAAAACCTCTCACCCTAATATTTGAAAATAAAAAAAAGTTGGGAGTGGTAGCAAAGGTCAGCAGTTGGTTCTATTCTCAAAAATGTTCACAAATATTTTTTTCTTGTGTTCTCCCAGCTCTAGGTTGAAATTTGTTTGCATCGAATGATTGAATAATTTAAAAAAAAATTGTACAAAATCAAGCTTGGATAACAACTATTTGTGATTGAGGAAAATGGATGAATTTCACCTTAAACTGTTAATTTCAGTGTGAAAAGTTCACCCAGCTCTTACTGGGAGGATCAAAATGAATGGACACCAAGAGGTTTAAATTAGTTCTTTTCTAAACCTGTCACTGTGGTATACTGTGAAAAAATAAATACATGAATAAAAATTTCTCATGAGCATCTAACGATCTTGCATTATCAGGCCTCCTAGCAGCTACGTAGGGCCCTTGGTAAAGACAATTATATGATTGTGTAAAAGAAGTGTACATGAAAAGATACTTAAATCTTTTTGATTTTATGAAACCTAAATTTTTTCTCTTAAAAGAAAATAGTAGGCTCTTAATCTTTAGGACAGTCCTTTATTAATCATTTTATGATCCATTTAGTTTTATCCTGGGCTGGTTTCTGGTAATGTTGAGTTAATGTGCCATTCTTGAGACAATTTCAGGACCCTGCCAGCTGCTGCTTACCTTGAAATGATGCACAGCATTAGCTCCCTCTTCTATATTCAAATCCTTCTGGCATAACGTTACTTCTGACCTTTCATGCTTTCTACACCATTTAAACTGTAAGTAGAATCATGAAAAATGATATTTCACTCAATGTAGATTTTTAGTATTATCAGACAGCACATACTCTGACATGGATACTCAGACTTTGCCTAGGTGTGGTCTGGGTTGGTAACTTGCCAGGATCTGAAGGGCAGTGAATCATTTGTTTAAAGCAGAGAAAGAGGCAGAGAGAACGAGGCAGTGTTGCTAAATGGCTAGAGTACTGATTGGGATTCAAGACACCTGAGTTCTGTTCCTGGCCTGCTGGGTGACTTGGTGCATATCATTTCACCTTCCTCTCTTTTCAATTTACCCTTCTGTAAAATGGGGATAATGTTGCTTACTTCCTTTATAAAGTGCTTTGAGATCGACTGGTTAAAAAGTGCAATATTACAGTTAAGTATTATTATTGCTTCTTTAGTATGAAGGTTGTGATCTGAAACATACATTTAATCAGAATAAAAAATGCTCCATCCATTCCAGATTGACTTTCAAAATTATTGAGTAGATAGATATGAAAGAAGAAACAATTATTTAACAGCAGCATTTGGGAACTAAATGCCAACATATGGAACCACATGACGGAAAGCGAGATACAAAGTTTGGAAGGAAAAACGTTCACCTATTGATCCAAATTTTTCTTTGGTTTAACTCCACTGACCATATACATTTTATTATATCTCTTTGGCCTACCAGAGGCAACTCTCTTCTTAGTTCAGATGCATCTGTTGAAGTGGATTTCAGCCCATGAAAGCTTATGCCCAAAGAAATTTGTTAATCTTTAAAGTGCCACAGGACTCTCGTTGTCTTTTCTTAGTGTTTAAACCCTTCAAATTCTTGTAGAAAATATTGATATACAAGTGAATCCCAGCTCCCTCCTCCAAATGTGCCTATTTCGGTCACTTGTAAGTCTTTCCTAAATCTTATAGAAAATATTCTGTAGCAAGATCACAAAGCATTTACATTTTACTGAGATGACATTTGAAAGTCAGTGCAGCATATCTAATGAATTGCTCAAAATTGGTTGTAAATAAGAAGCCACAGTAGATTTCCCAAAGTTGATTTGAAACCGGAAACACCTCCATATCTTTCACCTCTCTTGTTTCACTGTCAACGCAAATACATATTAAACAGGATTTCAGAGCCATGAAACAAATAAACAAAAGCTTCAGGGATGGGATAGAATATATATGTGATATTTGCATTAATTAGCTTATCAGAGGTAAATGGCCCAATATTCATAACATTTCCCCTGGATTCTCTAAAGCAAAACAAATGAGCTGAATGATCATTTTTTTGGACAATGGTATTTTCTTTCTTTCAAGGCTAGGGTGATTAAAATGGTTGATTTGACTTTGGAAAAATGGTTCCATTTCTCTTTTGAAGGGGAACATTTGTTAGGGATTCCAGTCCACTGGGGTTAACCCTCTGAACACCCCGGGAACAGACACATTTCATTTGGGTCATTAATACGGCAGAATCAATGTTGTTTACTCAAAAAAAAGAAGGTTATTATGGAATAAGCCTGCACAGAAATTAAAAATAAATACAAACACTGTAGAACAGTACAAAATGCAAACTTTTGTGTGTTTTGTTGGTCAAACCATTTCCTGGTGAGGGCAAAACTCAACACTGGGGAGAGTGGGCACAATTCCTTTGAGCTACATTAGCTCACTCCATACCTTAATTTGCTCTTAAGCTTTAAATGCCCTGCAAAATTGGACTGCCAATCTTCGGTTTCCTGCCTATTCTGTTTCTTCAAGGATGGCCTTCAGGTTAAGGCAATTGATAAGGAAGCAGGAGGCCTAGAGGCTGTGACTTTTCACAGACTTTCCTATGTAACATTTGTTAGTTCTGGTGATCTCTCTGTGCCTCACTTCTCCGCCTCTATAATGAGAATAATATTTCCCTACCTCTCAGCGGTTTTGGTTGAGTAAATTCACTAACACTTGTGAGTCTCTCTCGGTCACACAATGAGTGCCGTAGAAAACTTCCTACCTAAATAAATTCATTCATTGCAAGATTTACATTTAGACAAAGGGCCTCCCATCAGTGCATTAAGGGAAAGATCTGTAAAACTTTTGTGAATGCAAGTTAGGATTTCTGTCTCATATGCAGATATGCTTATGCAACTCTTGGGTAGCTTGTGAAGTTTATGGTTTGTGTGCATACCAGCAGATGGGCAGTTTTGTATATCCCATTTGGTCTTCTACACAAATGACCCACCATGGTCACCTTCTCCAGTATAACAAACATGAAGTTCTGTGGAACCTTTAAAGACTAACAAATTTATTTATCACATGAGCTTTTGTGGGAGAAAATCCCACTTCTTGTTTGTTTTGCTGAACTACACTAACACGACTACCCCTTTGGAACTTCTTCAATATATCTCCTTCTTCTTCTGCTGACACTGCCTGTGCCAGATTCCTTCAAATATCCATTGTCTTTGCATTCACAGCATCAATTGAGGTGCCAGGCCATGGTGGTGCAAATCCACCGCCGAGGCTTCCATTAGACTTGCTCAAAGGATACATTTAACTCACCAACTGCCACTGTTTCATTTAAACAATCTAAATAGCTGACACTTTGAAATAAGGTCTGTGAAATAATGATAAACCAACCTGTGTGAGTCATTTCAGTAATCAGGGACCTTTACAATGAATTAAAATGAAAAGGAATGCTTAGTGTGTATCTACAATAGAACAGATTGAGAGCTCATACAGACAGTGTTTTCATATTAAGTGCGCTTTACACTCTGATTAAGCTCCTAGAGAGGTAGAACACTAATTTACAACACAAACCAGTACTTAAGAACCCATCGCAGCGCTTAGCTTTGTGAATGATAGACTTTTCCCAAACTTCAGCATTCAGCCTGGGGCTCTGTCCTGCAGTTGTTACTCAGAGCAACTGTGAGCAAAACACCAAATGACGTCAATGAGAGCTTTGCTTAAATGAGGTCCTGGCCCTGAATTGTAACTCTTTTTGCAATAGCCAGCATGTCTGGTGGTTGAGATATACTGTATACAGGTTTTTTATGGCTGATTTTCATTTTCAGGTTTGCAGTGGGACAATGAAAAAACCCCCAATCTTACCCGTGAAGTGAATGGAGCCTTAGGGGTATTTGAAAGAGGTAGATGAGAGAACTCTCATGGTCCCATGGAATATTACATTGCTTCTAGAATATAACTCAAATGGAAGCAGACCACTGTCTCTTCATTTTTCTAATTATTGTGAGGACATAAATTCAGCAACATGTGCTTGGTCAGCTGTCCTACTTTTCTGCTAAGTAGTGAATTTATAGAGCGCACATGTACCAAAGTGATTATTCTTAGATAGTTTATGGTATTTTAGCTCTTTTCCATGATAAATCTAATTTTAATGGATTGGCAGTTCTAACAAAGTATTTTCTGGTCTCAGAAGGCACCGTATGGCTCACTTTTGGTTTAGTAACTTGCAGAGATTAGGTTTTTGCATAATGTAAATCTGAGATGGAAGATACTTGGCCTATAATGCTATGAATGCAATTAGTGAGATAAATGCAGGGCAAAGTTAATTTTCCCTGAAAAGAAACAATCTGATTGGTATGCAAAAAGCACCTTTATTTGCAATACTGTCACTTCATAATGTGGTTAGCAATGCACAGAGTGGCATTCTGATTTTCAGCTTTAAAGAATTCTGGGATGAATAAAACATGGAATTAATTGCCGGAGAAGAACCTTTGCCATACTGAATGAGATCTACTGTGCTGGATAAAAAGCTATAATCTATGACAGGCTCCATTCAACTCCCAAATGGGATGACGTCAATACTGGAAAAGGTTAACTAGCACGTCACATAATTTGTTGTAGTCAATATTTTTCCCCCTTTAAATACAGGCTGAGGGTGGGGTTTAGGTACATCCTACCATGCTGCCTGGAGTTTTATGTATAGTTATGGAAAATAGCCATCATCATGCCTTAATGTAATAACTTGGTTCAACATGCAGTGGATTATGAGCTGAGAACACTTTAGGAAAGAAAAGATACTAGGGCCAAAATTTTCAAGCTCGGATGCTTAAAAGTTAGTTTCCTTGTTCCACATGTTCCAAAGGAGTGGCCATGTTAGTCTAGTCCAGCAAAACAAACAAGGAGTCTGGTTCCACATGGAGGTTAATATTTAAAAGTGGCATGTTTTCAAAGGTGCCGTATGCCCACAAAATCCCTCTGAGGTAGTGGGGCTCAGCATATCTCAGGAAACCATGTCGCTTCTATTTCAGAAACTAATATGGATTTAGGAACCTGACTTTAGGCACACATTTTTTAAAACTTTGTCATGGTTTGGAAACTTGGGATGAGAATTTTGCCAATTAACTATATGGCTTGATTCTCTTTGTTTTTAGGTGTAGCCATGTTAGTCTGTGTGTACAGCAAAAACAATGAGAGTCCTGTGGCACCTTAAAGACTAACACATTTCTTCAGGCACATAAACTTTCATGGGCTCCCACCCACTTCGTCAGATACATCTGAAGAAATGTGTTAGTCTTTAAGGTGCCACAGGACTCCCGTTGTTTTTGTTTGTAGGCAAATTTACTGGAGAAATTTGATGCAGCGATTGTGTGCCATAAAGGGAGTCCAAAAGGACAAACTGAAAATACAAATTAAAAAATATATATTTTCTGGAAATATTTAACAGAGAAACTTGTCTGTTTCTGGTTTTTGATACACATGTTAAACTCAACCCAGGTTTGTCAAAAAGTTCTTTAAGGTTCATGAAACTGAGTATCTTCATGGCTTTCTACTGAATTCATGCAAAACTGATGCTTTCACATGGTTTTGATGTGAAACAAGGGAAAATGTGATGCTTTTGACTGAACTTTACTTTGTGTTTGGATCCAATTGAAATTCACATTTAAAAAAAAAACCCAGGGATGAAAACTTATATAGATCAAAACAGAAGAAAATATTCACATGAACCCCTGGAAGATGGGCTATGGAGAGCTGGAAGTACAGAGTCAAAAAAAATTAGGATGAGATTTTCCCCTACCTTTTCTGGCTCCTTTACACTGTGTAAAAGGACTAGGGAGTACGAATGGGGTCCTAAAACCCTTATAGCCATCTGGGAGAGGATTCTTCCAGTTCAGAGCCAGAGGCAACAGCTGTAATGTTGCCTCCCAAGGACCACCTCACAAGTCATAGGAGGCATATTGGGTTGGGGTTGGGCTGGAAGGGATGTTTCGGAAGCTGGGCTACAACACACAGTGCTTGTGGAGATTTTCAGCAGCCTGGGGATGCTGCCATAACTTAGACTCTCAAGGGTGTCTAAATTATGCTTCAGGCCTCTCCAGCCCTTCGAATACCCTGGACCAGGAGGGTGCAAATGTATCGGGACCCTAGCCCTACTACGTCCTTATGTGGCAGCCTTAGCAATGCACTGAGCTGATGGTCTTGATCAATAGTCTTAGTGCTAAAGACCTACAGGCCCACAGCAGCCACACATGGGGATGGGAAGCCCCGGCTAGGATAGACAGGCAGGACTCTTAGTGGGTACGTGTCCTGTTAAAAGTCCTCACTGGGAAGAGAAAGCTGTCTGAACAACATACCATTGCCTTCTGTCTAGACTGCCTGATGATGTTGCCTGAGCCTGCCTTGTCCTGATGTCTCACCCAACTTCACCTCCCCAACCCAGTGACCTAGCCATTTGGACTGGATCTTCCAGCTACTTCGTGAGAACTCCCAGTATTGCCCTGGATTCCCTCTGACCTGTCAATGACCACCAGGCATTACAAAAGATGGCTTAAAGCCCCCTGCCCTGGGCTATAAATTCTGCCTCTTAGAAGAAAAGCATAACATTTCACCCTTAAAATTTCTACATTCATAATCTAGTCTACCACTAATTCAAGAAGGAAGAGAAAGAGGAGAAGTTATTATAGTAAATAACCTACCAACATTTATGTTTTATTTTCATTACCTAGCCTTAGTTCTCCCAGCAAGCTCCTTACAGTCAGTCTTCACTGGACGCATCTGTTTTCAGGCTCATTTTGGGAGGGAAAGAGAGCAGAACCATCACGCAAGCTTCTTCAATGTGAAAAGAAACCAGTGAACTTGTTCAGCCAAACTTCTCCAATTATTATCAGGCAACCCATGTAAAACACATAAGGAACTAGATATCGGATGCTTTTTAAGGGGTTATAAGAATACTAATGTATTGGCTTAGTTCACTGGTTTTCAAACTACAGATCAGGACCCAGTACGGGGTCGCAGACTCTCAGGTAGTGGGTTGCGGCACCCTCTGCTGCCGCTGCTGCAAGACTGGAATAGATTGCTCAAAGATGTAATTGTTGGGTCGTGGGCATAAATGATTTTTTTCTACTGGGTCCCGGGAAAAAAGTATGAAAACCACAGGCTTAGTTTGTCTCCATTATGTATACTGAGAGTTGGATCAGTGCAGGTGGCAAAGGCATAATGCTTTTGTAGAGCTTTCAATGGGTGGATGGAAAGTAAACAGTCAAACAGTGGATGGAAACAACCACTTTATTGTTTTCTAGATTTGTATAAGAAATATATATATTTATATATATGGAAAGACTGGCAGAAATAAGATTATTTGAAGCCGTGTGCTCTAGTGAAAGGCTCCAGAGTTACCCCCTTGAAAAACTCAACCCTTCTTGGAGACTGAATGAAATGAATGTGCAATGTAGTTCATTGATGGGAGATATGAGAGTACAAAGTCAGTTATGGCTCAGGTCTTTCATATGAAACCAGAACTATGATGGAGATGGGAGAAGGGGTGGGAGTATTCTAAGAAACTTATGCGTGGCCAAACATTGTTTGCAAAATGCATGTAGATTTCTTAAGGTCTTATTCATTTCTATGTTAATTATGGCTGAAAAAGTTTGTTTATTAATATTTCAATAAGTTTATGAAAATCAAGTGAACATCTGGCAGAGCAAGAGATAAGCAGAATTTTTGTCTAAGTAGTATTGGAATGAACAAGGCCCTTCACACCACAGCAATTTTGATGTTAATATTTGTCCTAATTTTATCTATTTGCTTAAGCAAGGTATTTTTTCTGCAGCTCCTTAAACACTACTTATGTGAACTATCTGAAAAAGGAAAAGCCAGAACTTTCTAATGAGAAATAAATATCCATACCTTGGGTTTGTGTCTCCAGTATAATTAAGTTGAATTTGTGCCCTTTCACATGTAAATGAAGTCATTGAGAACACTGCCAGCTGTAATCCTTCCACTCTTTGGGGCTTTGCAAGTTTGCCGGCTACATTTTCAGTTGAAGATACTTAAAACTGAACCTTTTCTTGTGTTTTGTGCCATGTTGGGGTATCACTCCTGTCACATTACATTATACGATATACATAGCAGCGTGGTCAATTTAATTCAATGCTAATTTATATGCCCTTTTAAATTGTCCAAGAAGAGCAATTAACAGAAGGGCATTTAGAAGAATCAGTTGGTTTTAGAATTACTTGCCACTGTAAAAGGATTGTTTACTGAAAGCTGCTGTGTTTCAGTTGTTATAAATATCTTTTATTTATTTGCTACTGAAATGTTTCAGCCATGTCTGCCAGGGCAGAGAACTGCTAGTTTGCAAAGTTCAAAGGCTCAGTTTCAGACACTGAAACATGGCACCTCTTTAATGCTACAGGGGAATATTTCACATTTTAATTCGAAATGTTGTGGCCAATTTTTCAGCTGTGGCCTCTACACATTTGTATACAAATTGGTCTAATTAGGTACTGAAGCATGTATGAATTGATTGGTTATTGTAAGTGTTTGGTTTATATTTGCAAACTTGTAAGGTGGGTTGCATGTGGTCAGCTGAAAATTTGTCCCTCCATGTATAACTTCCTGGACACAGCATGATGAAATGATACTCTTTCCATTTATCCCATTAATTGCTGTGTGAGTAGGAGACCAGAAAGTCACTAAACTAAGAATGAAATCCTGTGGGTAAAAGATGTGGTTGTGAAGCAGAGTCATTCATGTACCTAAGACAGAATGGCTTAGGAAATGTGTCTGGTGGAAAGTTAACTTATTGCTTGACACATATAGTTTAGGAAATCACATGTTGCCAACTGGTCCCATAAATGGACCAACCCATATATCTGACAGATGTGCCCTCTTGGGACTCTGCTGTGCCAAAACTATGGCTTGTCTGCATGAAAAAGTTGTACCACTTAGACTATACTGTTATAGTTAATGCTGTGCAAGCCCCTTGTGTAGACATAGCTGTATCAGTATAAAGATGGTTTGCACAAGCATTTCTATTCCAGTAGGGGCAGGGGAACAAGCTGGATTTAGGGAAGCATTTATGATATTGTTTTCAATGGATATCTCATAAATGCTATAATCCATAGGAACTATGTCATGTTTGGTATCAGTAGAAAGGTAGTAATTTGCTGGGAATGATTATATAGTTTATGTCTAGGAATTCTATTTCGATTAGAAGTTAGGAATTTGATGTTATATCCATACTTTAACTTGTGTCATTCTGGAGGATTACCTTAGACGGGAGGGTGTGAACAACCATTGTCTCCTTAATGTTTAGGAATTTTCCAGGTAGAATGGTCCCAGGGAGTATCCTGATGAGCCATTAAGGACATAAAGAATACAACCATTGTGTCCTTAATGGCTCATCAGTTTACTCCCTGGGACCATATCACCTGGCAGATTCCTTAACATTAAGGAGACAATGGTTGTTCACACCCTCCCATCTAAGGCATTACTCCAGAATGACACAAGTTAAAGTATGGATATAACATCAAATTCCTAACTTCCAATCGAAATAGAATTCCTAGACATAAACTATATAATCATTCCCAGCAAATTACTACCTTTCTATTGATACCAAACATGACATAGTTCCTATGGATTATGGCATTTATGAGATATCCATAGAAAATATTATAAATGCTTCCCTAAATCCAGACAGTGTCACACTCTGCCCACATGCCCTGGCATTTGGGGGGCATGCCAGGCTCCTCCCGTGCCCCCCCCGGCAGGGAGGGCATTGGTGTAGTCCTGGGGTAGCCCTAAGTCGACTTAGGGCTACCCCAGGGCTACACTGGCTTAATTTGACTTTAAAAAGTCGAATTAAGCCTTAGGTCGAGTAGAAAGGTGGTTTAATAAAGTCGACTTTATTTTCCTTAAGTCGACTTAAGCAGCTTGCTTAAGTCGCCTTAAGCAAAGTGTAGTGTAGACGCAGGGCAAATTAAGTCGACTTAAGCCAAGCTTAAGTCAACTCAATTTACCAGTGTAGACACAGCCCTTGAGACTTATGAACACCGGTGGACACTGTAGTCTTCTCTGGCTCTCTAACCATTCACTATTAACACTTTTTCCAAATACGCTACATTGGATTCTCTCTTGCTAAACAGTGATGTAGGTAGCAACGCCCCAGTCCCACATGCTCAGGTGATGGGACTCCTACCTTTAGAGAAATATGAAATAAACGTGCAGAGAGAACTATGAGATGCCTATATGTCGCAGCAAAAAGCCTTCTTAGAATTGAGAAGGGTTTTGGCTGATTTTGCTATAGACTTGCTCAGGCCTATGTAGGGGCTGAACCTGACCCCGCAATTGTACTCTGGAGTGCGCTTCAGAGTGTTACTTGGCTCCTCACTAGCAGCCAGACTCCAGTGTTTGGAGTCTGACAGTTTTTTGGTCTCTAACTGAGGTGTTTTAGTCTAAATCCCTTAAGAATGAAGACTTCAGAATTTGCTGGGCCCTCTTAAGATGAACATTTTAATGTAATCATCTGAAGAATACCACAGTGTGTAAGAAGAAAAAAATTGCCAGCTCTATAAACTGAGAATGTGACATTGCGAGGACTATATATATTAAACTGCCAGGGGGGATTTTTTTTTTTAGTTCTGAGAAGCCAATAGAAGTATTAAGATCAAGTCAAAAGCTATTTCTCTATCAGCCTGTCAAACCTGCCAAGTTTAGACACATCCCTTGTTTGCTTTGTGCCTGTTTGGAGCCACTTTGTTCTACATCTGTACGGTCATCTCCATTCAAATTTGAATGTGAAAGCCTGCTGCACATGGCCTGGTGAGCTGACATTCAGGGACAGGGTCACCATCTGCTCAGATGCTCAAAGCTTTGTGCTGAAAATTACATTTTGCTTTGACAATGACAGGCTGGATGGTTCATATGAAGGGTCAAGTGAAAACAGGAAAACCAACAGAAGGCAAAACCTATGACACAACTCCTTAGCTTTCCATTTCGGGAAACCAGTTCTCCTTCTAATATATTTGTGTTGGGGACTTTGCAACCATCTGCACACTGATTGAGTGCCAAATTGATCCCTGGTGTCACGCTATTAAAGTGCATGAATGTCACCAAGGTGAATTTGGCTATTTCCTTTTTTCTAGCATCTTATCAGCCCACTCATTAACAGCTCATTGATCCTCTTTGATATCCTTTACTTCAATAGGACACTTTCAGCCAGCACTGAAGAAGGTGGAGATAACTGACTTTTATGGTACTTAGGTGCTGCAGGACCTGTGACCTGGTCTTGTGCAGTGTTTTGGCTTCTGCACATGAATGTACTACTTCTTCTCCCTTCAAATGAAACTTAGAACCTGTCTCAAATTTCTCATTTGGTTAGTTATTGTTTTGTTTCACAAGAACTATTTAGACTTCCAAAATATGGGCCCAATCCTCCAAGTGCTCTGTGCACAGAACACCCATGGACTTGAGCAGGAGTTCTGCACGCAGAAAGCTTGAAGGATTGGGCCCGATAAATTGTAATTCAAGTGATATTGATAATGGAATAAAGGAAAACATGAATGAATTATTTCATTTGTGATCAAAGCCACACTTTGAACTCAGCTCTCCTGTTTATGGAGTCTGATATCACTTTACTAGTAGATCTCTACAGATAACAAATTTTTCAGTTTGCTGGCAATTCCAAAAAAGGGGGCGGGGTGGGTCGGTGGGAACTGTTCTAAGGCTAACTGAAAATGAATTTTTTTTGAAACTTTGGTGAATCAAACAGTAGAATAATAATTAATAGTAATATAATTTGGGTGGAAATAAATGTTTTGTTTGACCCCAAAATTAGGTATTTTCTTTCCATTTCAAGCATTTTTAATCTTTTTTAAAAATGTATATTGAAGAACATTTTTAAATGAACAAGTTCCAGAGGTGAAGTGGGATTGTGTCCACATAAGCTCATGAAATAATGGGTTAGTCTTTAAAAGTGCCACAGGACTCCTTGTTTATTTTTAAATGAAGTTATTTCAAACTGAATGGAAATATTTGTTTTGAAAATATTGAAATGAAATTATTAGGGGTTTGGGGTTTTTTTAAAAATATTTTGTTTTACATGAACAGTTTGACAAAACCAACATGAATTCATTAAACTTTTTGGTGGGGCTAAATCTACATTCTTTGAGTGTTTGCTCATGTCCCTTCCGTGGTAGGTGTATGCATGCCTCCATCCAGTTACCAGAACGTTTTTCCCTTTAGCAGTGCCTGTAGTTGGCGACAGTGCCCCCTAGAGCACTGCATTCATGCCATGGTATATGAGGCACCGCCAGTCCTATGCCCCCTCAGTTCCTTTTTTCTACCTGCACTTTTAAAGACTAACAAATTTATTTATTGCATGAGCTTTTTGTGGGAGAAAAATCCCACTTCGTCAGATGCTTGACACACCAATCCTCATCCATCTCACCAGACAAGGCAATTTCCCAAGGGGTTTTAATGCTCCTTGATGATTTTATGGCCTACCAGGAACTTCTCAAAGTCTTAAACTTGGGCATGGAGGCCAAGGAATTGAAGGAGGCATCTGATGGCCTCTTCAGTAGGTGGCTGTTCCAGAAAGACTCACACTCCCAATCCATGAGGGAGTGCTAAAAATAGTCAAAGCACTTTGGCCAACCCCCTCCTTAGTGCCCCGTACCTCAAAGAGGGAGGAGAAGAGAGATTATGTCCCTGCTCAAGGGTTTGAATACCTCTTTACCCATCATACCCTGGGCACCCTGGGATGCTGCAAAGCAAAGGGACAGGCCGGGGCAGCCAGGGTCTACTCCTAAGAATAAGGACAGCAAAGAAGCTGGATTTTTTTTTTTTTGGAAAAAGAGTTATTCAAGGGCGAGTGTACAGTTTTGCATTGCCAATCACCAAGTTCTCCTGGGCAGATATAATTTTAACTTACGGGACTCCCTGAGGTGCTTTGAAGAGACCCTGCTCCAAGACCAATCTGTGGATTTCAACACCTCCTGGAGGAGGGCTTAGCTGTGACCAGGACAGCGTTACAGGCATCAGACGCAGTGGACTCCATGGCTTTTGTCATCTGAATGCACAGATGCTGATGACTGCTGTCCCAGGAGGTCCAGCAGTCAGTCCAGGACCTCCCGTTTGATGGGTCAGCATTGTTCTCGGATCAGACTGACATGAAGCTGCACGGTCTGAAGGACTCAAGAGCCACATTAAAATCCTGGGGCCTGTATACGCCACAGGCATCGAGAGGCACATTCCGTCCTCAGGCACTGCAACAGCAGAGGTTTCAGCCTCATAGATTCATACCCTATAGACAAAGCGTTAGGAACGGAGGGTCTAGAAGATGGCGCCCAACTCCAGAGGCTGCCTCCAGTCCACTGCAAGGATTGCGGTCTAGTAGCCAGAGGCAATCCTTTTGAAGATGAGCCCAAGGATGGCTTAACAGCCTATCCCCAGGATCCTGCCCACCCCCTTTTAAATCATTTAATCCCCTTCCTGTCAGAATTGGTCAATATTACATCAAACCATTGGGTCCTTGGCACCATTTCCAAACATTATGTCCTCCTGTTTTCGTCCATCCCTCCCAACAAGACCCCCCCTCTCCTGGTCCTTTTTTAGGGACTCCTCTCATGAGCGACTCCTTTCTCAGGCAGCTCAGCAGTAACTCCATCCAAGGTAGTGAATTACCGACTACGGAAAGGACATGAGCAAGCCCTCAAAGAAGAAAAGAGGATTACTTCCCTTGCAACTGTTGTTCTTCTAGATGTGATGCTCACGTCCATTCCATGAGCCTCCCCGCATCCCTGTTTCCGGAGTTAGCAGAAAAAAGGGACTTGAGGGGGCATAGGAATGGCAGTGCCTCATACACTGCAGCATGCAGTATAGGACAGGGCTCTCGGTGGCTGCACAGGACTACTAAAGGGAGCAAAGTTCCAGTAACCATACACAGAGCCATGCACACACCTACTGAGGAAAGGACATGAACAACACATCTCGAAGAAGAACAGTTACAAAATAAATAACCCTCTCCCCGCTCCCCCAATAGTTCATCTGAAAAATGCCATATAGCTCTACTTAGTAGTTTTATACCAATGTAACTTGATTGATATCAGTTGACTTCATTCTGATTTATATTAGTGTAAGTAACAGCAGAATCAAGCCCCCGTATACACACAGACACAAACACACACGAGAGAAATGATTCCTTTGCCTGTTATATAAAAGACTCTGTTGCAAAATTGTCGGTCAGAACTTGAAGTTTTAAATCTCTTTTCTGTGGATCTCATATTCTCCATTACTTTGACAGATGACATAAGTATTAACCTGGAAGCTATTTTTCTGACTGAAGCTTTACATTTTTCATTCTTCTGCATTTCATTTTGGGACCTCTTTTATTTTTCCATGCTTATTGTGTAGAAAGCAGCACAGCTGTGCAAATTAAGTGAAACCAGCAAAAACATCTGCAGGGAAATCTCCCTGGAAAGATGTGTACAGGGCAACCTTAAAAGTATGTACTGCATTCGTATATGAGAAAGCAATGGAATGGTAACTAAGAAACCCTGGCAACCCTGAACTTATTGATTAAAATGTAATGGAAACTAAATGGAAAATTTCATGCTTGGCAGCCGTCCAACCTTGTCTTTTCATTTTCAAAACAAGTCTGAAAATGTGGGGGTCACAATTAGAAAGTAATTTAATTAGTCACCAAACTTTCATTTGCAAATTAATATTTAAATGTATTCCATTTATTGGCTACTGGTTTCCTCTCATTCCAATTTTTTTTCTAAGAGAGTTGTCAGTTTCTGTCTGATATAATTATGAGACCAAATATCAAGACTTCAAAGGAGAAGGGGAGCGACAGCATAACAGGTTTCCTGTAGGATATGGGAAACCAAGCAAAGGGGAAAAAAATTAAGTCTCGTATCAGAATAAATGTGGTCAGATCAAGGAATATAGTGGTAGTAATGGCAAAATACAGGCTCTGCTCATGCAAATACCATTGCAACATAAGGAGAAATTCATAGGAGGAAACTTAATTACTTTGTGAAAATTGTAATGCCATTTTCTCACTGCAGGTTGCCATTGCTGTGCATAGCAAAACATTCCCTTCTCTTTCTGTAATTAGATGTGAAAAAAATGTTTGTGAATAGAATTATTAACAGAAACACAACCATCCACACATTGTACAATTTCCTTTACTGTACATTGAAGGCAATTTCATGTATCATAGCTGTTTTTAAAATATGAGTTCTCTAAACTGTGTTAATTCTCATCCAGCACATGAGGGATTAACATTAATGGACAGGGTCTATTGTTAGACTAACTGGTAGAAATAAAACTGATTGTGGGATACATGTACATGTATAATCTGATCCCCATATGATTGGATTTGTGTACACAGTTTTCATACATAGTGCAGGGAGAAATCTCTGTTATGATCATCCTGAAAATGGAAGACCAGATTCTTAGCTGATGTGAATCACCATAGCTCAAGGTAAATGGAATTGTGTTGATTTACACCAGCTGAGAATATGGCCCTGTAAATGGCCTCAGTATATAGCTATCCCCATGGAAGATCCCTACCTCCTTTGCTTAGAAACCTCTGTTTCTTGAGCCTTTCAGTTTGAAGGGTCAAATATATTTGCTTTAGAAAATAATACACAAACACACTCTCTTCTTCCACCAAAAGGGTGTGTTTTGGTTTGTTTAAGTTGAATTTGTGACTGTTTCAAGTCACTAAAGCTGAAGCAGATGGTGTGATGGTCCCCTCCCAGAATCTGATCTGGGGTGCTGCTATGCCTCCCCTGATCCCAACTTACCTCGCTTTGCCAGGTAGTGACTCACTCCTGGGTCAGCCCACACCAGCCTCCTGCGTGTAATTGCTCCCAGACAGTGGGTGTGCACTCTCCAGCCACTCAGAGGATGCTCCCCCTGTGAGCACCGCCAGCCCCCATATACTGTACTGGGAACTCCCATCTTGCAGGATCGGAGTCCTCCCCCAATCACTGTAGGCTTGTAGACACCGCTTCGCCAGTTTATTAAAGAAACCGGTACACACCCAGTTGTTGCTCAATCACCCTCTCTGAAGTCCACACTGCTTTAGATAAAACAAACTCTAGTTGATTGATCAGAACATGATTTTAAGTGCATATATGGCAAATCAATGCACAATCATTTAATAAAGCAGTCAGGAGTTATCGCAAGCAAATAAAAATATAAGACGCATTGTAACCTAAAGTCACTACTACAAATATGCTCAGTTCACCACTCAACTTCAGCTCCCATGGTTTTGCAGCCAGTCTCTGCCTCGCCGTAGGCAGGGCCCAATCCTTCTTGTAGATGGAGGTGTTTCAAGCTGGAGTTTCTCTAGCGAAAAGCTTCTCTCAGTTCAAAGCGTGACTATTTCAAACCCCTTTTAGCTCCTATCTTCTTGGGCTGAAGTGATCTTTTTCCTCTCTGGCTGAAGCCTGCAGTTTGCATAGCCTTTGTGGTGTATCCTTTCTATTTATGGGCTGGGAGACAGCTCTGAGTGTCTACCTTCCCCCTGAGCCACATGAAATACATGGGAACATGCTTCACATCTGTATACATACATGATACTGCCTGAAACATGACCCCATAACAATAATGCAGAGCATGTTACGAACATTCAAAAAAGGAACCTTGCATGGCATATTTGGCATCGAACCATACAATTACATTGCAAAAGTCAACAGGAAATTTACTCAGATCATACCCAGGCAGGGAGGTGGACATCTCGTGACAGACGGATAGTGCTGTGAAGACCAAACCTCCTCTTCCCCCCAAAAATCAACTCTGACAAATAAAAGCAGCAATAAACATGCTGAAGAGGAAAGAGAAAGAGTAGGGGAAATAAACAAAGGAAAGAGCATATTCCACCACAGAGCAGAGATTGACTGTGGATCTACAGACTCAATTTTGGGAAGTGCTGAGTAATCTTGATTCTCACTGACCCACAATACAGTACAGACCAACATTACAATACTCACTGAAAGTTAAGGACTCTCAGTAGGTGCTCAGCATCTTGCAGGTTTCTGCTGAGTTCCCTCTTATTCTTCTCCTTCCTAAACTAAACAGTCTCAATCTTTTCAGCATTGCCTCATATATAAATCTCCCCACGCCCCTAAATGTTGTTATCGCGCATCTCTGAAACTTTTCTTTTCCACGGCATGTTTTTCTTTTGAGATAGTGCAGCCAGACCTGAACACAGTATTTCTGATGAGGGTTACCTCTGGTAGAATGCATTATACTATTTTAAGGATTATTATTTGGCCTATTCCTAGTGCAACACATTCAAATATTTTGTTTGGTGGTTGTTTTTGTTGTTGATAAAAAAACAACAGAGTCCTGTGGCACTTTTAAAGACTAACAGATTTATTTATCGCTTGAGCTTTCGTGGGAGAAAATCCCACTTCGTCTGACGCTTTGAAGATGGGAAACTTACAGAATGGGAGGAAATTAAATGCAGGGAAGTGTATGACATAGGATCAGGTCAGGCTGTAACAGCAAATCAAAATAGGTGTTAGGATTCAAACACTGGGGAACAGCACATAGAGGAAGGTGAGGTCAAATCACCTGTTGTAATGAGAGAAAAATCCATAGTCCCTGTTTAACTACAAGGCAACTGAGTCAAATTTGCATATAAGTTTGAGTTCTGCAGTTTCTCTTTGAAGCTGTGATTTGTTATTCATCTGTTTCAATACAGCTATTAGCAAGTTGTCAATGGAGTGAGCAGAGTGATTGAAGTGTTCCCCTGTTGTTTCTTTAGTGTTACTATTTCTGATGTCAGATTTGTGTGCATTTATTCATTTGCGCAGAGACTGTCCTGTTTGTCCAATATATAAGGCAGAGGGGCATGATGGCATAAATCACATTGGTGGATGAGCAGGTGAATGAGCCGTTGTTGTTGATGTTATTGTGTATGCATGTTGAACAGAGGTTTTTATGGAGCTGTCCATACTGACACCCAGGTCATTTTCCTGAGTGGTCACAGTTATTTTAGTACTCTGCAGAATGCATGAATGATTTTTAGATTAAATCACTTGGGGCGAGGGGAATGGTTCTGAATTGCAGGCTTGTGAATTCCACCTATTGTGTGAACCTTCCTCAAAGAAGCCACTGGAGAGATGTGATTCCATCAGCGCTATGGATGGCCTCCCCATAAATGTACCCAACACCTTTCCAGTGATATGCAAGACTTGAAAGATCACCCGTAAAACCAGTGCCTCAATCAGTACACCAATCTCAACAAGAACTTTGCAAAGGGAGATTTGATCTTCCATGTCCTCGTGATAGTCTCCCAGGCCTGGAAGGAAAGGGAAATTGTGTCCAGAGGTATTTTTTTTCTGCCTGTAATTTTATGTAAAGCAGAAGACTAAGCTAAAGGAGAAGTCCTGGTTGCTGAAGCATAGCTCTACGTGTGTGTGAGAGGGAGCTGGCCCCTCCAGCTCCACCGCAGCAGTCACTCACAGATCTGCCCATGAGAAAATGCCTCATCAGATAACACATCATTAGCAGAGCTATCTGTACTACCACTCTGGCCATTTTCCCCTCTCCCTTATCAACTCCGGACCAGTGAGTGCTTACTTAAGTTCCTTCAGTACAGACACAAATGCATTCACTGTCTATGCAGACCTGCTATTTCTTTAAGCCCTTGCATTGCAATTTCTAAAATACATCTCTTTGTCCTCATTTTTTTGACCTTTGTCTTTCATTGAATACATTTTCTGCCATTCAGCTTCAGGTCTCAGAGACAAAAATCATATTTCAATCCTTGCCTAAGTGGCTACCAGATATAACTTGTGGCCAAATACTCAAGTGGACGTGAGCCATCATCGCTTAATTTCCCGTGTGTCTGTTTATGTCCAACACATTTTTGCAGCTGACATTAACTTGAGGACTGTTATGGTCAATAGGCACTGAGGGTCAAACTCTCCCCTGTTAAAATGACTGGGCTAGAAAAACTAGGAGATTAGCTGAGATTATCTAGGCTGGGAAGCAGTTCTCCAATGACATTTTTTAATTAAATGCCAAGGAGTATGTTTGTGTCCCATGGTATCAATCCTAGTTAAAACTTTCCTGTCAAAATGTATCAGCAGTGACTGACAGATTGAGTTTTTTCCTCCTCCGAGAATTGTTAGTACCATTGCAATAAGACATTTAAGTTTCTGCAGAACTTGTTAAATCTTTTCCACATTACCTTTTAAATAAAGGAGAGCTCAAAAATAATGAGGTAGAGGGGGAAAAAAACGAATTCCTTTTTTCTAATTAAAAACACTTCCAAATGAAAGGAGCTCTCAAATTCCTTCTGCAGGGCTCAAAGAGAAATCTATTCAGGAGACTGGATACTGCAGAACATTCTGCCTCAGTGCAAATAACGTGTTTGTGATTCATATTATTCCACCACAACAGCAATTCTCTCCCCATTACTGAAGGTGAGGATCAATGTGGCTACATAGCAAATCAGATCAAAGGCAGCAATATTTTTTTTTAAAATTCCATCCTCTGCCTACAGACATTGAACTTCTCTGAAAAAGTAACCAACATAATTGCTTATTAGCATATTGTCTCAAGGAGGATGGGACTTCAAATGCCTGGTGCAAAAAATCTCCAGAAGCCATAATTCTACTACTATGGATATTTAGCAGGAAAAACAGATAATAAAGGATATTTAATAAACAGTTGCCTATTAGTTAAATATCACTTGGCGTTCACTATTAGTATCCTGGCATGTTACATACTGGCAGCTTTCTGAGGGTGTGGATGTACCTATATTCGCAGCTTCCAAATAGTTAATGGTTTGCTACGGCTATATAGACAGACTACACGGTTCAGAAAGATGGACCTCAGGCATAATATGCATAATGCAGCTTTCATCCTGCAATTTTCATGCTGCAGCTGAGCTGTATTTGTATCTGATTCTCTTACAGATATAGAATGAAACTCAGCTCAGTCGTTGCACATACTTGCAGAAAGAGCTGTCAGCCTTAGGACACACTTGTTTTAACCAAACACTGTGCTCAGTAATCACACTGTCACTTCTAGAATCTCTTCTAACTTCTCAGTGCTCCAATAAAGTAGTTTGGGCTGCAGATAAAACGATGTAAGGGAAGAATCAAAAGCCATCTCTGCTTCTTTTATAGCTGCTTATATTGACTTTTCCCATTTGTAACTCAGATGGATACTTAACGGGGAACCTAACTCTTTCAGAAGCTCCATGCCAAGGTGGCACGAAATATTGGTTCAATAGGCATTTTACAGTATAGTCCCAAATACTCAAGTAAGCAGGTGCCCAAAGCTTTTCAGAACTATGTAGACTCTTCTCTGATGGACATGTATGCCTAAAAGTTGCAGATTCCTTCATGCTGTTTTCATATGAGAATAGCACTCATATCTGATTGGGACTCAATTAGGTAAATTGTAAGTTTGTTAGGTTACAGTTCCTAACTGTGTTCTTCTTATCCCTTCCAGATCTAATAAGGGAGAAAGGAAAATGTAGTTTCTGCTTAGCAGAGGTTCAGAACTGAGCATGTTTGTGAGAGTGGGGGTACAAGTAAAGATAAGTACTGAAGCTCAGTCAGGCATATTTTCCTCGCCCCCCCCCTCCCGCCACCACCGCCACATGGGCCAGCTGTACAGATTTTAGGCTTGCAGTCTTTATGGTTTGTATATAGCATTGTAATTACATATGCGAATTAGACATATTTGCATGCCTGGTCCTTATGAAAATCTGTTAATCATGCCTGGTACTAGTCAATGCCATTAATCGTTCATTTTCCTAAGCTTCAGGTTCACCACATTATGTACCAGTGTGATCTAGCCTGGAGGCCTGATTAATTTTGTTTTGGTGATTCTCTAATACAGAATTAAAGGAATATATTGGGAATAAAGCCATTCAACGTGTGTTTCTGGAAAATAGATCTTATCACATTAACACCATCTCTTTTTGATTATTACAAGCTTGGTAGATAAGGATAAGGGTGGTCACGTCATATACTTAGACTTCTCTAAGGTGGATTTGACTTGAAACTAAGAAACAAGGACATTAAAATCAATAACGCATGCATTAAATAGATTAAAACTTGGCTATCTAACAGGTCTCAAAGTGTAATTGTAAATGGGAATCATAATTGATTTTGTGAGGTCCCTTAGGGTCCTCTGTTGCCATTTAACACTTTTATCAATGACCTGAAAAAAAAATTGCTGGTAACTTTTGCATATGACACAAACATTGTGGGTGGGGTGAGTCAAAATAGCAAAGAGGACAGGTTACTGATACAGAGCAATCTGAGTCACTTGGTAACCTGAGCGCAAGAAAACAATATGCATTTTAATATAGTCAAGGGTTAAGTTCTGTATGTAGGAATAAAAAATGTAAGCCATACTAACAGGATGGGAGCGTCTCTCCTGAGAACAGGGTCGGCTCAACCATGTAGGAGAACTAGGCAGTTGCCTGGAGTGCCAGGCTTTTTTAAGGGGCACCCCATTAAATGGAAGTGAATTTTTTTCCCTCTATTTAAAAAATATATTCATAAGCTATTTCCTATAACATGTGGAGAGGGGCTCCGAAATCATAGTTCGGCCAGGGAAGGGGTTGCAACCTCTGGCACGTGTGCCAAACGTGGCATGTGGGCCAAGTCTGAGTGGCACATGGCGGCGCTCAGGCTCCCCCGCTGGCCCCACCCCCCAGCACGGCCCTGGGGAGCGCAGCCAGCAGGGAAAAAGCAGCTGCAGCATGGGGTTCCTGGGTGCTGGCCCCGCCCCCTGCTGGGCAGGGCTGCTGCATGGGAGCAGGGTGGGTCGGCTCTGCCCAGAGCTGCCTCTGCCTGCAGGAGCTGGCTCTGGGGCCGGGAACCGGAGGCCACCCTCCAGCAGGAGCCAGCCCTGGCCCCAGCCGGGAACAGGAGGCCACCTGCTGATGGGAGCTGGCCCCAGCCCCGGCCCCGGCCAGCCAGGAACCGGAGGCCTGGCCCTGCCCCCTTTTGGCCCCAGCACCTGCTGAGGGTGTGGTGGGCGGGGCTGGCACAGAGGCTGGCAAAGGTTGCTGACCCCTTGTCTAGGGTGTCAAAAACCCTGGGGCCGGCCTTGCCTGAGAAGCAGTAATTCTGAAAAGGACTTGTACTTCATGGGAGATAATCAGCTGAACATGAACATCAATTGAACGTTAGTGTGACGCTGTGGTCTAAAAAGCTAATGTAATTCTTGAATGTATAATTAGGGAACTATCAAGGTAGGAGTAGAAAGTTATATTACTTCTGTATTTGGCATTGATGTGACTGCTGCTGGACTACTAGATCTCATTCTGGTGTTCACAATTTGGAAGGATGTTGGTACATTAGAAAGTGTTCAGAGAAGAGCCATGAGAATGATTAAAGGACTGGAAAACATGTCTTACAGTGAAAGACTCAATGAGCTCAAAGTGTTTAATAAAAAGATTAAATGGTCCCTTGATGACAGTCTGTAAGTATCTAGTTGAAGAACAGAAATTGGATAGTAGAGAGTTCTTCAGTTTAGTAGACAAACATCCAACAAGATCCAGGGGTGGAAGTAGAAGCTGGACAATTCATTTTAGAAATAATGTGCATCTTTTAACTGTGAAAACAACAAAAGTCCCGTGGCACCTTAAAGCTACAGGATTTTTGTTGGTTTTGGTACATACAGACTAACATAGCTACCCCTCTGGAACTTAACTGTGAAAGTTATCGCCCATTGGAACAACTGATAGTTGATTTTCCATCAGAGTTGATTTTAAAATCAAGATAGAATGTTATTCTAACAGGAAAACAGGAATTGATTCAGGGAAGGCTGTGGCTTGTGTTATACAGACGGTTAAGCTAGATGATCAAAATGATCCATTCTGTCCCTATAATTTAGTAGTCTATGAATCAATTATTTTATACAACACATAGGGATTTTCTTTGATAAAAAATAATATTTAAGTTGCATGTAGTTGAAAACCTTATCCCAGGGTTTTTCATTAAGTAAAGAGTTGAAAATTCATCTCCTGGATTTTATACTAGTGAGTTAAAATATATGTAACATACTGGTTGTGTGGTGAAACAATGTCATTTGTCTTTGACAAACCAAAACATCACTTGGCTCAACCATGAAAAATGTTCTAGTTCATTTTCTAGTCTACCTCAAATAGCTTCTGAGCTCCTGCAGTACAAGTAAGCTACCAGAATAGTAACCATCTGAAAGTAATGTAATATGATATGACAAGTCATAACTATAATGAACTCCCAATGGCAGCAGATACTTAGATACATTACCTGGATATCTCCATTTAGACTTCCTTGGTTAAGTGGATAAATGACAGTGAAGGGACTATCTATGAAAGCACAATAGACAGAAACAATTTGCTATATGTTTAGGGTGTGAAAGTTCTGAATAATTCATATCGTATTCAAGCTACTTTGTATCTGTATTTATCAGAATATTTTCACGAGTTCCATTAGGGTGTTTAAATACAATCAATAGAGTATTGCTACAAGCGAAGATTAAAATTGTGCCACTGTGTCTAATTGATACTAACACATGTTTTAAAGATCCCTGTTCTAGGAAATGTTTAGCATTACCAGTAAGATTCAGTCTTAGACAGCATTATTGATCTGAATGTCAATCCTTGGATCCTTGAGTTACCACTTGGTGCCTGCAAGACACTTCTGTTCTTCCTGCCCAAATGAAACGAGTTTCGAGAAGAAGAGTAATAATTTCCATTCCTGTATCCCTCCTATGTGAAACTGCTCTATTCATATGCCTAATGGGGTTGTGTTGTGGAAAATATATTGCTCAGATTTCTCCACACTCGTTCTCTCCTCCCTGCACACGTGTTGTAGAAATGTAAGGATCAGATTTTCATGAGCAATTACACTTATCTGATTTTCTTGCACAGTTACAATATTTCCAAATAGTTAACTAGATGCATTTATTGCTTTGTTTTCTGGGGTTGCATGTGCAATTGCGATACCTGAATATGCTATTTAGACAAACAAGTATGAGCAAATCTCTAAAAATCTGAGCAGAATAGATCAATTAGATTATTTATGTAAATGATTGTTACATGAGGAGCAGAGAGCTATATTTAGATTGCTTAAGCTACCAGGAAGTAGAACCTCAGAGCTACAAACAATGCGGGAATGGAGGTTGTTTGTTACTCTGAGATGTTTGTTTCTCTGAACAAACCATTACAGTTGTTCTAAGTTTACAACTGAACACTGACTTAATACCACTTTGAAACACTGCAGAAAAAAATGCTGCTTTTAACCCTCTTAATTTAAATTAAACAAGTACAGAAACAGTTTCCAAGTTAATCCCCCCTCCCCTTAAAAGTTTATGTAAACACAATTCTATACTGTATTTACTGTTGGGATTTTTTTTTTTGTTTTTCTTTTTTTTTTGTTTGGTTTTTTGTTTGTTTGTTTGTTTCTGCTGCAGCCTGATGGCATACTTCGTTTCAAATGAGGTGTATGGTTGACCAGTCAATCCATAACTCTAGTGTTCGTGATTCTGGGATTCTACTGTACTTAGACTGCTTAATGCTTATCATTATAAAAACTTCTTTGAGAAGTCCCTCTAACCCTCTTTCCTTCTTTGAGGAAATAACTGGATTTTTTTAGATAAGGGAAGTGTGGTAAATCTAATATCCTTGGGCTTCAGTAAAACATTTTACATGGTACCTGATGAAAAATTATTAGTTAAATAAGGGGACATCAGTACAAGAACTGTGAGGTGGGAAGGAACTGGCTAAGGGGCGAAAGCAGTGGGTGGTGTTGAAAGGTGAATTATTGGACTGAACGGAGGTTACAAGTGCAATTCCTCAAGGATTGATCTTGAGACCAGTCTTATTAAATATTTTTACTAATAGACTATGGCACAAAAAATAAGAGTATGTTAATGAAATTTGCTGTTGATACTAAGTTCAGGGGCATCAACATAAAGGAGTACTGGAAAATCTGGAGGACTTTGAAGACTAGAGTGGTATAAGTGGGATAAAATTCAATAGCAAAAGGGCTTAGGGTTGATTAATAAGAATTTCTGCTACATGTTGGAGGTTCATCAGTTGAAAGGGATAGAGGAAGAAAGGGATCTGGGTGTGGGGATCAGTCACAGGATGACTATGAGCCACTTACATGATGTTGCTGTGAAAAAGGCAAATGCAATCCTAGAATGCATTGGGTGAGGCATTTCCAGTACGGGTGGAGAAGTATTAATGACACTGTAGAAGGCACTGATAATACTCATTTGGAATACTGCAAACAATTCTGGTCATCTGTGTTCAAGATAGATTAATTGAAACTGGAACATGGGCAGAGAAGAGCTAGTAAAATGATCAGGGTGATAGAGGGCCTGTCTTATGAGAGTAGATTGGAAGAATGTGGGTTGTTTAGTCTAGCAAAAGAAGGGTGAGAGGTGATATGGTTGCTCTCTCTATATACAGATGGTGGGAAGGGAGGATCAGGGTAAATATGAGTGAGGGTGAAGATCTAATTAAACTAAACGACAACGTTGACACAAGAACAAATGGATATAAATTGGCCAGGAAGAAACTGAAAATTAGAAGAAGGTTTCTAACCATCAGAAGTGTGAAATGCCGAAACAGTCTCCAATAGGAGTTGTGGGGACAACAGCTTAATTAGTTTTGAGAGAGAGCTGGACAAATTTACAAGCAAGCCCACCATACAATAGCATGCATAAAAGTAGAGGACAGGGCTCAGCAACCTAGGACTCACTTCCAATGTATGTCTGATGTGTCTAAAAGTTCATGCTTCAGGGTTTTTGCTGATCCTGGGTCTAGGCAATCTAGAAGGGATTGTCCCTCTCCCCTCCTCTTCTCCCCCTCCCCCCGCTGTCACCAGTGTAGTCTGGGTATGTGTTGGTTTTTTTATCTCCTCTTCTGAAGCATCAGCTGGAGACAGAACATTGACAGGGAGGGCCAAGATCTGAAGTGATCAAGAACATTCTCTCTCTTGGGTGTGTTCTTGCTGACATGCTCAGGTTCTAATTGATCACCTTCTGTGGGGTTGGGAAGGAAGTTTTCCATAGGTCAGATTGGCAGTAACCATGGAGGATTTCACCTTCTTGTTCATTATATGGTATGGTTTGCTTGCCAAGATTATCTGGGTATATTTTATCATTTTCCTGCCATTGTGGGAACCTCAGGCATTGGTGCATCTTCATCCCTCTTATTCTCTTCCTATGGCATATTGTCTCCTGGGGGTTGTAATACTTTGATTTACTTTTGGTTGATGGAGTTTAGTGTGCTGGTTCTGGGTAGCGTTGATGGCCTGTGACACATGGGAGGTCAGACTGGATGATCCGGTGGTCCTTTTTCACAATAAACTCTCTGACTAACCACTCCCTGGCCCATAGCATGTCACCAGCAGCCAATCCCCCCTTCTGAGGCAGGAACTTCCCCAATTTAGAGGGGCAAGGCACAAAGGGTACATCTACACTGGCAACTGAGGTTGACTTAAGGACACAAAGCTACGTCCACACTGGACTTTTATTAAGTCAACTTAAATGCTTCCTTAAGTCGACTTATTAACAGCTTAAGTCAACTTAATAACACCACCTCTGAAGGTCAACTTAAACCTTAAGTTGACTTCTTAAGTTAACTTAAAGCCAGTGTGGACGGGGAATAGCGCTAAATTGACCTTATTAAGTTGACTTAAAGCCCGTGTGGATGGCCATGTCTACTGTTAAGTTGACCTAACAAGGTCTACTTAAGTCGACTTAAAGTGTAGCCACTCTGTTAAGTTAACTTAACAAGGTTGACTTTAAAAGTCGACCTTCTTAAGTCAATTTAACAGGGTCAACTTAACTTTACAAGTGTAGACATAGCCAAGAAGAATTCAAGACAGTCTGGGCTTCAACCCATTACCATTGGAATCAGCACCTGAACCCAGCAACCCACCTGTTTGTCTAGGGGAAAACATCATGCCCCTGCTGCCGGCTGTAATCCTATAATGCAAACAATCCTAGGGTACATTTACACTTTGAGCTGGGGGTGCAATTCCCAGGTTTAGGAGACATACCCATACTAGCCCTAATTTATCTATCAAGCTAAAATTCGAGTGTCGCCACAGGGGCAGGAGTAGTGAGGGGGGCTAGCTGCCGTGAGTAGATACCTATCTGATATGCCAGGCATGTACCTGGGCAATAGCCACTGCCCCTGCCACCATACTCTGTTTTTAGCATGCTAGTTTGTGTCCTCAAATGGGGAAGTGCTGCTATACCTGTAGCACCTTCCACCCTGCTGAGAATGCACCACAGAATTCATGTTTACCTTTTTGTTTAAGCACAAAAGAAAAGCACCTAGAAAAACACATACACAAAGTATGTTAAAAACCACATTGTTTAGACTACAAAATCTAGCACTTGAAAATTAGGAAGTGGCAGGTTTTATGGTTGCCCATGTAACCATAATTCCGTCCCCATCTGCTTGACTGAGATACAATCTCTCATCACATTACAACTTTTTTCCCAAAAGACCTCTGCCCAATAGACCTCAGTGCAAAAGACCTCAGCGCATATGGTGGTCACACAAGAGGGATGAATCAAGGCTGATGGGCTGTAATCATTTCCTAACTCCTGAATGCCTTGCAACCTAAATAATGTCCTTTTACTGTATTGTGTGTGTGTATAATTCCTAAATAATATATTTGTGAATCACCAACATGTCTGGCAACAAGTATTGAATAAAGGCAACTGCTGTTCTGAAGAATTTATAATATAAACAGAAGAGAAGACAAGAACCAGAGATACTGGGAAGTCCAGAGAACTGATTATCTCTACATTACATTTTTTTCCTGTTCATTACTTACGGGCGTCATAGAAGAAATAAGCCCTTAGGAGGGATTTCAGTCTTTCAGTTCAACTTTCTTCTTACTAAAGCTATTGGCAAAATGCCTCCTAATTGCAATGGGACCAGGAGCAATTCTTTTGTGCTCTGTTTCCACAAAAGAAGAACTCAGTGGCTTTGGGCACTGCTGGAATCAGATTCGGGTTCAAGAGAAAAAAAAATTCTCTCTTGCTCAGGGACCAAAGCACATGCTCAGAGAAAAGAAAGACACTTCTTGCTCTCCCAAAAGACCTAAAGAATGTTATTGCCCCTTTTTGACATGAGTGCTTAATAGGCAGAGTTTGACTGCTTAATTTGAGAGTGGGGGCAAAGGTTAGGGAGGTAATTTCTTGGCTGGTTGCTTTCCTTAACTTCCTGCCTCCGGTCTTGTGGCCAGAAGCAGGAAATTTGGGAAGTGACCAGCCAAGTATGAGATGCCTGATCTCCAGTTGCCAAGGTAGCTTAAGCAGCATGTTGGCAGTAGGTTTGCTCTGCTTAAGGTAGCTTGGCAAATGGAGTGTCTGGCAGCTTAATTTCTCAGCTGGCCACTTTCCTGAACTTCCAGTCATGAGACTGGAAGCTGGAAGTGCTTGTTTTTCCACCACACCAAACTGAGTCAGCCATAGGCCCTGCCAAAAGATAAGTCCGAAAATAAATTGTCATAAGTTTGGTTGGGGGCAAGCTCCCTCCCATCCCCCCAAAATTCTGCCCATGGTACAAAGATACAAGCGCTCTGCTCTGTGGGCATAAAGTTACAGTGATACAGTTAGATACATCTTTGGAAATCAAATCCAAATGCCAAAAAATATGCTAGTGAAACATTAGTTGTTCAGTCACAACAAGCCAGAAAATACAAAAGTTAAGGTTAAGATGGACACGTTAACTCAAATGTGTTCAACAACCTTGATATTTTTTTGGCAGTTTGGTATTAATGAGAAATACATTGTTAAGTGTTTTTTGACAAATGATTCTTGTCTCTGCAGCTTGAGAGGACCTTTTGAGAGGCTTGCCTTTTCCATTTTTGTATAGATATTTTTATTTTGTATAACATTTGGATTTTAACTCTGTCCAGCACCTTGAGAGTTCCAATTGATAGACACAACTAGAAATACATTTGAAGAAATAAATTATTATTCCCACCCTTTCACGGGCTGATAAACGGGCCTGAGAGGTGAGGATCAGAATTTTCAAAATCAGGTGCCTAATATTATAGGTTTCTGTCCGTATTTAGGTAGCTCTATAACTGGACTGGTTTTCAAATGGGCTATGTGCCTGCAGCTCCCGCTGATTTATCATAAGAACAGACACACTGGGTCTGAACAATGGTCCATCTAATCCAGCATTTTGTCTTCTGATAGTAGCCAATGCCATTTAAGTGGGAACTGTTGGGTGTTTACCTCATGGAAAATATCTGCTTGTTTGGATACATCATTTTAGGCTCCCAAGTCTGGCAGTCTTTGGCTTAATGACATGCACAAGTTCCAACAGAATCAGAAGCAGAGACTGGCCCTCATGAATTCTGACTCGCAGACCCATTGCTGATGTGATACAAGGCCTCATCAGAGACCTTCTCCTAGTCTTGTGGAACTACTGGTTATTTTAAACGGTCATTTTAATTTTTCAGGGTCAGAGTTTCATAAGTGTGCATGCATGAATGTGTATGTGCACATTTGCAAGCATGCTTTATGAAATCTGGCTCAGATTCCTTTTGGCTTCTTCTCATCTGGTTTTTTATTTATTTCTGCATATTGTTTTATCAAAACTCGGCTGACAATGAGCCACCATGGAATTAGGATTAATGCCTTGGCAATGGGACATTAGTTGTTGAAACAGTAAAGGGGTGATTGTGTTCACTGTACTTTTCTGAGATTTTTATCAGCCCCAAGAAATATGCACAGCACAGTGAACTTAGAGTGCTTTTCATGAAAGCAATCTTTGAGAGCTCCACATAATGATTAAAGCAGTGCTGAATCTGGCCCTCAATGTAGAGCCATTTAATGCAAATAAAATTCAATTGTTGTTTCAAAACCATTAAGAAAAGATTTAAAATTGTGAAAACATTTAATTTAATGGAACCATTAGACATTATATAACCACTAGACACAATTGCACAAGCCATATTACAATATTAATTTCAATTTAGATTTATAATCATGTCTCTTGTACCATAAATAAGGGTATAATAAGCTATTTATCTTGCAAACTCTTTTGTTTTTAGAACCTTTCCCATCTTTCTTAGCAAATAGATGTTAGGATTTTCTTCCCCTCTTGCTCAGGATTGCTGTTAGCAAGATTCTTGCATTAAATTCTGATACTTCTCAATCACATCAAAAAAACATTTTTTTTTAACAAGCATGACTTCATCTTTCCATTTACAGGAAATGAGATGGAATTGCCACAGGTAAGCAAGAATCTCCTTGAGCCTGTTGTACGTCTCTCCTTTCATCACCAATTGAATTTCAAACAATTTGTTATGCAGTTTGTTATACATTTGTGGCAACTTCAGTATAAAGCACTACTTTGAATTATTTATTGAAAAATTAAATGGAAGCATGCCAGATAGTTAAAGTGAAATTCCTCCTATAGATAGATATATTATTTTTAAGTTACAAGAAACTTATAGGCGATGAGGCAATTTTTCCAGTGACTCTTTCATTTCTGGAGTATTATTTGTGTGTGCCTTCAGTACAGGATTCATTTGAAATAGTTCACTTTCTAGGGAGCCTTATCATGCCATTCAAACAAGGAATCCTGTGGCACTTGTCAAGACTAACACATTTATTTATTTATCTTTGTTAGTCTTGACAAGTGCCCCAGGACTCGTTTGTCTTGCTGAACTAGACTGACACAGCTCCCCCTCTGGAGCTTGTTATCATACTATTATAGCTGGAAGTATGTTGTATAATGGCAAGAGGAAAGATAAACCAGGTTTGAACTACTGAGAGGTATTCACACTACAGGGGTGCTAGTGGGAAAAGAACAGTGCAGGCATTTTCTTCCCAATCCTGAATCAGGAGAAAAGCCCATTTGTCAGTTTTTCTCTGCTGCACAATAATTAAAGGCAGCTTTGCTTTTCTAGTATAACTTGACTCATTAAATACAGTGTTGAGACTGTGGCTGTTGGATATGTGGAATATTACATCAAGCATTCCATGCTCTCCTTTTCTGCTTCTTTGACACTTCTAATAGGGGAAAAAAGGCACCAAAACCAAGTAATGTTTTCAAGATCTTGTTTCTTAGTGTAGATTCCTTCCTCCCTCTTCTCAATATGTGCATACCTTTGTAAAGTGGCGGGAGCAGGCCATGCAGAGGTCCAGATTTGGTTGATGAACTTATTTGCTTGTGATCCCTTTATAGTCATCTGCTTTTCTGGATGAATTCCATCCTTGAAGAATCCAGAGCTGATGGCTCTATAAAAATGTTGTGTAATAGACACTCCACAATGCAGACAGCTTGTGGAATGCTGTTCATGACATAATTTAAAGAGCTTAACAAAGACCCTAGTTCAGCAAAGCATTTAAGTATATTCTTGAGTCTCATTAAGGTCTCTCCATTAACTTCAGTGAGCTTTGAATCAGGTCCTTAATGGGGCAAAGGGGCTTACACAACAGGACTTCTGCATTGGAATGGGTTTCACCCCATGCATATAAAGACATCTTATAGCTTTGGTTTTTCAATGGCAAAAAAAAGCTTTCTCTCTTTTTCTGATAAAAGAACTATGCTAATAAGGCCAATTTAAACATGAGTTTTAATGAAAGGACCAACTGGTAGCTTAACCAAAGGATTGGAGCATCCAATCAAGGTTGTAATCTAATTAATGCCTAAGGAGTCCTGAGCTGAAGTTAAATCCACTACAGGTGCCTGTACTGCTGATGGAGAATTAATGGTGTAGCAGGTGGATATAAATGGAGAACACAGAGGGTATTTAGGGGGAATGCTGAGGTGTCAGGCGTTAGAACAAAATACAAGCTGGGCTTCCTGGAGTTGCACCCTCTCCTCTTTTCTTTACAAAGCCTGTTAGAGGTCTACTGTCCTGGGTTAGCTGCTATATGAGTATGCTTTTAGTAGGTACATAAAAATGAGATGGAAGAAGATTAACTATGAAGTCCATTTTAGAATAGGCAGGCAAATATGTTGGGGAAAAGGGATGCCACTATTTTTTAGTGAAAGACTTTTGCTGCTCTGCAGAAACAAAAGTTGCCTCAGAGCAAAATCATCTCGACTTGTGTAGAAAGATTAGGTGGAGAAACATCATCATAACTTTACCTGCCCACCCAATTGTTTTCCGCTACTAAATCTCAGAGAAACATTTTACTACAATGCAAATATTTATAGCCTCGTAAAAAGCATAAAATGGAAAGATCCAGGGTCACCATAACACTTAATTGATATTGCCAGCTTAAAGAGCTGGCAGGAGGCTTCTTGTACTCTCTTACAACAGCAATTTGATGTGGATCAGGGGAAAAACTTACTAAAGAAACATATGCTCAATTTATCTTCCAGCAAAGCTGCATTGTAATTAGTTACTCAAACAGATCCCCAATCTATCCTGATCAGTTCAACAACCCAGTTAATTAAAACCCCTCTGCTTTGCAGTAGTATTTATGTTTATTTGAATTGGATTTGTTTATAGATAAAGTCTGTGTATATAATATCTCTCTGGGTGTGTAAATAGCTTATGAAAAAAATCTGAATTTTGGCTACTTCCACTTTTATAATAAATCCTTTCAAGCTCTCTCTCTGTTATAAAGAAGCAGAATAGGTTATGCACCCACTTCTTAAAACATCCTTTGCAGGTCATGTTCAATAGCAACAGCTGGTTGCTATGGCTAAGAGTAAAAAGCTTTAGATTTTCACCTTGGTGGCAAATTATCACCAAAAACTTCCAACTGCATGTGCTGATACAAATTCTAGACTTGGAATGTGCTGTTAATGCCGCTGCTTTTCACTTACTGTGGTTTTGAGAGAAATGTCTGATGTTACCCACCACATAATACATTTAGATCAGCTGGTCTCAACCACTGTGTCAGGACACATAACTGTGTCGCCACACAGTGGTAAGTGTGTCATGACGAGCAAGGGAAATGGCTGGATTCGGCCTGGGAGGGGTGTGCTGGTGTGTCCTGTAGGGTCGCAACATGGTGCCAACTGTGTCACAACCCACAAAAGGTTGAGAACAACTGATTTAGATAATTGCTGAGTTCAGTGTGTTTGGGTTATAATAAAGTTGTAGTGGTAATAGGTTGATCTAGTAGTAAATTTAGGAGTTGAACTTTAGTCCTTTGCTCCTGCACCAGCAGGAATTGAGAAAGTTTCAAAGGATAAAACCCTCAACCCAGTGGTGGGTTGCGTGGGAGGGGGGAGTGAAGGAGCAGTCTCTCTAGCTAGCTTGTATGTGCTAGCGATGAGCTCTGTGGTTTGCACAGTCCTGTGTAGAAGCATGAACATGGAAGGATTACAAACTTGGCCAAATCGAAATTCTCTTGCATTAGTTGATTTGATTTATAGAAATCTTTTTTCATTCTTGGATTAGATCCAACGTACCTTTCTGGTGAGTTTCCCTGAATGCTAGGGGACAGGTGCTCCAATACTACAGGTACATGCTTATATGCTTTCACTGAAAGAAGATGTTTCTTGATGCCCCGTGAAAAGAAAGTCTGTCCAGGCTCGTATTATTTATAGACTCATAGACTATAAGACCAGAAGGGGTCATTACGGTCATCTAGTCTGACCTCCTGCATGACACAGGCTACAGAACTTCACCTCCCCACTCCTGCAATAGACCCCTAACCTAAGACTAAGTTACTGAAGTCCTCTAATAATGGTTTAAAGATTTGGAATAATGGAATAATGGAGTAATGGAATACGATTTCCAAGAAAGTTTCATTCATAGACTCTAAGGTCAGAATGGACCAGTACTATCATCTAGTCTGACCTCCTGCAAAATGCAAAATGCAGGCCTCAAGACCTCACCCACCCACTCCAGTTGAAATGGTATGAATCCTAAAGTAGTTGGACCATTTAAAGATAATTCAGCAGATAATTAAAGCTCTTCTTCTGAAGGATTTCTGTTGGTTTAAGCTGCCTTGTTCATTGAATAAGATTTACAGTGGCCTTCTCAGCAGTATAGTAATAACTTAGTAAGATTTTCTTTCATTATTTTAAATTTTTATAGTTTCAGGACCTGATGATCTTTGGTGATCTTTAATACAGGACTTTATGCTTCACATTACATACTCTAAAATTTTATTTAGCTTTCCAAAATAGATTTTATTAATTATTTACATTTACATTTTCATTTTTGGCATTCCGATTTCCTCCATTCTATTAGCAGTGCTGACTGTTCTTTCGGGCTTCATTCGAGGATCAAATTTGTAAGTGACTTGAATGTGAACAGGACCTGGAATCATCATGATTTTCACCTTTAAAACACTTCATTAACATGACCAACTACTTGCAACCACCCCGAGAGATCTATAAGTATACATGATCCCCATTTTACATACGGAGAAATTGAGGCTGGGAGGTTAACCCATCTGCCTAAAGTCTCAGTTGGAGCAAGTATCACAGTCAAGATTAGAATTGAGGAGCTATAATTAAATCATAAAACTGCACCTGTCACTAATTTGGTTACCTATTTTTAACTTGAGAAATGACAACATGAAACACTTGATATTCTGGTGTAAATCCAATTAATCTGAAAGTGTTTTGCACAGAGCCATCCAAAAAGGAAAAACATTTACTTCGATAAGTAGAAGCAAGCATATGCTAAATGGCTTTGCAAAGATGCTGTTTAGAATTCCCAACAAAGTTACTGTATTTTAATATTTTAAAACATAAAACACAAATGATCATGTACTAGATTATCCAGGCCATCCTCTGCCACCATGGCAGGGCTGATATCAGTACTCCTTACCTAGTAGCCTGCTTCAAGTCATGAATAAACCCAAGTAGAACAAGCAAAACGTACTAGTAGGATAAAGAGAAAAGAGAACCCAAAATGTGTTTGATTTTCTCATTAAAATTGTAATGCTGTTTGACAACTACTGAACATCTTGTCCTGTTTGAAGATTATGTTTATTTCACATGAAGCCGGATTGGTCATGTTCAAGAACTGTTACTATGTAGTAATCGCAGTTCTGCTATTTTATGCAAAAATCTTATCTTCAGGATCTCTGGGTAGAAAAACTCACCTGATAAACTGTAGGATGCAAGAAATCTGATAACAATGTGCTAAAGAGGCTTGCTTTATTTTTATTATCTCAAGGGGAGACTCATGTTGCTTTCTTATGGGGCACAAAGGGACAACCATCTAGGGATGGACATCTGAATAGCAACTGACTTCTTTCACTTTCCCATAATGCATAACTCTTAGCATCTTTGAAGTAAACAGACATTTTTTCACCAGTTCATCCAGACATCAGCAAAACAAACATGAGGAATGTACTAAAGTATAGGGTGCATATATATTTTTTTTACTATTTAAACATTATTTTAGGTAATAATCTATAAATATATGCCTAGTGGAAAGCAGTGACATTCCAAATACAGTTATACAGATACAGACATGAATTTGACAGAATATGACTAAAGATTATAATGAAACATTGTTTGTAAACCATTCTGAAGTCTACTGATGACAAGAACTATATAAAGAGGAAGATGTTATCATTTTATTACTATTTTTATACAATTGCTGGGGCCCTTAAGGTGTTAGAGTAGTAAAAATACAAATAAATAAATAACGCACATTTTATGGACTTAAAGCCATGACTTATGGACTTAAAGCCATTTTATGGACTTAAAGCCATGGACTTTGAGAGCCTTGAAGAATATGGTTTCTGGTGAAGAGGTGGACAATCCTCTATTCCATGGACATGTGTTACTTTCTATAAAATGTTTTAAACAGTTTTGCATTTATTTTTTTAGATTAGACTTCTAAAATGTGTCAATTATTCACCTCGGGGTGCATGTGCATTGCTTAATAAAATGAACACTACTTGAGGGAGAATGATTCAGTGGATAGAGCACAGGACTGAAGATTCAGGCAATGGAGATTTTATTTCCAGCTTTGCCTTTATTTTCCCATGAGACCTTGGACAAGCGTCTTCATCTCTTGGCCCTTGAGTTTCTCATCTGTAAAATAAGGATAATGCTTATTTTTCTTTATACTGTTATAATAGCCCTGGCCCCCAGTTAACTAATCAGATCTACTGGACAAGAAGATAGATAATCCCTACCAAGAGCTGCAGAAAACTTCAGGAGAGGGTCAGTTTCCCGCAGTGCTCTTTGAGGAAGAAAGACACTGTATGGGAAGTCCTGAGAATAGCAGCTGAGTTGAGAGTCTGTAGGTGCTTTGGACAATAAATGGAACCTAGAGGGAAGGGGTAAAGATTGATTTGAGTTTTGCTAATAATTCCTCAGCCTGGTGAGCACAGATGCTAATTTACAGAAGTATTTGAGATTCATGGATGGAAAATTCTATATAAGAGCTAGGGTATTACATCATCATCATCATCCCAGCATGCAAATGAAAAAAGACATTTGTCTAACTAAACAGGCATCATCTTGCTAAAACTTCCTACCTAAACCCTATGAGAAATAGGCTGAGTTTTGCACCACTCTCTCTATATTAGCACACTTGTCACATCACTAGGAGAAGAGATCTGCAGAAGTGAGGGCACTCCACTGATTATATTCTGTCAGCAGCATCAATATGCTTGGGAGTACCCTTCTAATTTGGGTTGCCATTTGGGCCAAAAGAGAGGGGATGCTTTAGCTCACTGAGTCAGAAGGCCAGGATTTCATCCTATTCATTTAGTATTTTGTCCTGCTCTTTGTTTTGCATGACAAATGTCAACAATCAGACCGAGTAACCAGTGCTGGTGACGTTCTGTAGCCCAGAGGTTACAACACTATTTCCCAACAGCAGAATAATAAAACAAAGAGGCAATGCTTGGGTTGCAGCTCAGATGGCCAGTGTACCATCAACCTTATCATTCTTTGGAACTCCCATTGGCATGTGAGCACTTTGAGAGCTTTCCCCTCTGACCTCCTGTGCCAGAGGCATGCCAAATTGTGTACTAAATTGCATAGTCATCACAATTGTGTGCACAAACCACAGCGAGCAATGTGATAGCAGCTACTGTCATGCTAGTTCTATGATTTTGTGATGGTTTGGTTTACTTAGGAGATGAGATAAGCTAAATGGAAAGAAAAGGAGGAGAAAGGAGGTGAGGTGGACACAGCAGAGCAGACAGGGGAAGAGTGGCAGGTGTGGACAGACGTGAAGGGGAAGAGTGTGCCTAAACACCCCAAGCTAGACTCCATAGATTCTGTTCTGACTTGAAACCTCAGGGATTCATAACTGTCTCTGAGCATTCAGGAGAGAGAACTTAACCAGGGTGACTAGCTGTCCATAAATTTACAGACATTCAGTAAAGAATTGACCAATTTTAACATTGTCTTTAAACCCATAAATACGTGAAAATGCCCATGAAATTGGATAAAAATAAAGCATATTGTATTTTGACATTCATTGTCATTGTTCAGAATCACTTCTTGTATGACAGAGCTACACTGACCGTGACTTTATCCATTTCTTGTTTTCTAGTATTGCCCACACCCATAGAACCCAATTTATCAATTAACTGCTGCTAAAACAATTGAGTAATTCTGAATCCTATGTACAGAGTATCGCCAGCACAGAGTTTATATTTGTAATAATATCCTAAGTAATTTGTTTGTGAAAATGTTCGTAAAGTGAGCACATGCACTTTTGTGACATTATTGTATTGTTTATGGTATTTTTAGTGATGTCCGTAAAAAGTTCACCCTGTCAGTAAAAAAAAAAAAACAAACCCCAAACCCAACAACTGCAGATCTTCATATTAGTAGAAACTAAAATACAGGGTTGGCAGTCCTGAATGGACTAGATCTGTAACAGAGACGGTGAGGAAAGAGGAGAGTTTGTACCAAGAGCCTACAAGGAGGATAAAATCCTGTCAAAACTGTTGAAAGTTCTCTAAATAGCCAAAGGTTACTGTTTTGGCTGCTTCTGGTCCTCCTGGCTGGAGTCTCTGTCTGGCTCTTCTCATAAACTATTATGATGTTTATAGCATTCATATATTCAGATTGACATTGATTCTAGTACACCAAGTTGTTTTCCAGAGCTGAAGGAAAGCTCTGTATAATTCAAAAGCATGTCTCTCTCAGCAACAGAACTTGGTCCAATAAAGGATATTACCTCATCCACATCAGTAGCTATTTAGACATGCAATTAGGTCACTTTCTACCAGAGCTGAACTTAACCCTAAAAATTGCATTTGGACCAGACAAACAGAATAAAGTGACAGTAAATCATCAGCAGCTGTACATGGCTATACATTTAAGTTCAAAGCCAGAATGGTTTAACTCAGAGGTTCTCAAACTAGGGGATCATGGCCCCTCAGGAGGTCACAAAGTTATTATGATTAGATCATGAGCTATCAGCCGCTGCACATGCCAGTAGAGATGGCATGGCATGGGGTGGGGATGTCACTTTGGAGGGGGGCATCATCAGAGCCTGAAATATTTTCAGAGGAGTCCCAGAAAGCAAAGTTTGAGGACCCCTGTTCTTAATTGGGGTTATGTCAACAGGCCAGAGTCAAATCAAAACTATGAAGGAATCTGCTGCTAGGGCTATGTGGCCCGCATTTTAGGGCTTAGGCTGTGTAATGACGCCCTCTTTGTTAATCCCCAGGATACTCATGCCTCTCTGTTGCCTGCGTAGCGCTACCTCCTTATCTCCTACATCTGAGTGGAGAAGGAAATTACAATGTTCAAAAGCTATTTGGATCTAATTGTCTTCTGCAGGTACAACAGAATTTAATGTGCCCAGCAACAGTGATATTATTAGTTTAATGTTGTTTTAATCTTTTATTCAGGGCGTGTTTAGGTTCCCTGGGGTGGGAAAACATTTCCATGAACATCAAAGATTAAAAGTACATTAAAATCCCTAATACCACTGCTACCAGGCAGCACATTAATTCCTATGTTTCCTGCATATAGCTGTTAGATTTAGATTACTTCTGTGCATAGAACAATCTAAATCTTCTTTGAGAGAGAGAAGAATGCAGCTCAGCAGCTGTGGCGATTTGGGCATCAGCATACCCTTTGCGGTCTGGTGCACAGTCTGGCTGTCTTCCAAAATTCTTCCTATATAGCCAAATTCTCTAACACAAAATGAATTGGCTTTGTGAGAAGACCCTGTATTGAATTACAGAGCCATAAAGGCAGTAGAAGGAGTGTGTTGGGGGTGGGGGCGGTGCTGCAAATCAGCTCTGGGGTGCACAGCAGAGCTCTATGGGGAAGCTTGGCCTCTGCCTGCCTAGGTAAGAACTATGCTTGACCCAAATCTCGCTTTTTGATACAATAGCTTCAGTTGTTTTAAAATATATAGCTAACCCTACATCTTTAGGAATTTTAATATCTTAAGAAGATAAAATTTTCTGGATCATGTGAAGCTCTGGGCTCAAGATTTTAGAACCAGGCACACCCAGAGGCATGCAAAAATGCACATTTGTGTGTAATTTGTACATACAGTTTCCATTATTACATGTGCAACTGAATATGTGACTGCAAATGCAACTAATTAGCTGATTGCATGTAAATTTAGAATCATAGAATCAAAGAAACTGGAAGGAACGGTGAGAGGTCATCGAGTCCAGTCCCCTGCACTCATGGCAGGACCAAGGACCCTCTTAAGCCATCCCTGACAGGTGTTTGTTGAACCTGCTCTTAAAAACTTCTAATGATGCAGATTCCACAACTTGCCTGTGCAACTTATTCCAGTGGTTAATCACCCTGACAGTTAGGAAATGTTTTTCCTAATGTTCGACCTAAACCTCCCTTGGGCTGCGTCTACACTGGTAAATTAAGTCGACTTAAGCTTGGCTTAAGTCGACTTAATTTACCCTGCATCGACACTACACTTTGCTTAAGTCGACTTAAGCAGCTTGCTTAAGTCGACTTAAGGAAAATAAAGTCGACTTTATTAAACCTGCTTTTTACTCGACCTAAGGCTTAAGTCGACTTTCTAAAGTCAACTTAAGCCAGTGTATCCCTCGGGTAGCCCTAAATCGACTTAGGGCTACCCCAGGGCTACACCAATGCCCTCCCTTCTGGGGGGGGGCACAGGGGGAGCCTGGCATGCCCCCCAAAGGGCAGGGCATGTGGGCAGGGTGTGATGCTGTCTGAATTTAGGGAAGCATTTATGATATTATTTTCTATCCATATATCCTAAATGCTATAATCCATAGGAGCTATGTCATGTTTGGTATCAATAGAAAGGTAGTAATTTGCTGGGAATTATTATATAGTTTATGTCTAGGAATTGAATTCAGATTAGAAATTAGTTTAGTTAGGAATTTGGTGTTATATCTATACTTTAATTTGTGTGATTTTATGGAAATGTCTGAGAGAGGCGGGTGTGTAAAACCATTGTGTCCTTAATGTTTAGGAATTTTCCAGGTAGAATGGGCCCAGGGAGTATCCTGATGAGCCATTAAGGACATAAGGAAGACAACCAGTGTGGACGCTCTAGGTCGACTTTGTAAGTTCCCCTTTATATCGACTTTAATTTTAAGTGTAGACACACTAAGTTGGCCTAACTAAGTCGACTTAAAGTCGACTTAGTTAAGTCGACTTAGTTAAAGTTGACTTAAAAGTGCAAGTGTAGACATAGCCTTGCTGTAATTTAAGCCCATTGCTTCTTCTCCTATTATCAGTGGTGAAGGAGAACAATTTTTCTCCCTCCTCCTCGTAACAACCTTTTAGGTACTTGAAAACTGTTACCATGTCCCCTCTCAGTCTGCTCTTTTCCAGACTAAACAAACCCAGCTCTTTCAGTCTTCCCTCATAAGTCAAGTGTTCCAGACCTCTGCTTTTCTCTGGACTTTCTCCAAATTGTCCACATCTTTCCTGAAATGAGGTGTCCAGAACTGGACACAATGCTCCAGTCGAGGCCTAATCAGGGCAGAGTAGAGCAGAAGAATCACTTCTTGTGTTTTACTTACAATACTCCTGTGAATACATCCCAGAATGGTGTTTGCTTTTTTTTTTTTTTTTTTTTGCAAGTATTACACTCTTGATTCATGTTTAGCTTGTGGCCCACTATAACACCCTCATCCCTTTCTACAGTACTCCTTCCTAGGCATTCATTGCCCATTTTGTATGTGTGCAATGGATTGTTCTTTCCTAACTGGAGTACTTTGCAATTGTCTTTATTGGATTTCATTCTGTTTACCTCAGACCATTTCACCAGTTTGTCCAAATCATTTTGAATTGTGATCCTATCCTCTAAAGCACTTCGACCCCTCCTAGCTTGATATCATCTGCAAACTTTTTAAGTGTACTCTTTATGCCATCATCTAAATCATTGATGAAAATATTGAACAGACCCAGACCCAGAACTAATCGCTGTGGTACTGCGCTCATTATGCCCTTCCAGCATGACTGTGAACCATTGATAACTACTCTCTGGAAGCTGTTATTCAACCAGTTTTACACCCATCTTATAGTAGCTCCATCCAGATTGTACTTTCCTAATTTGTGAAGGTGATGCGAGATCATATCAAAAACCTTACTAAAGTCTAGATATACAACATCCACTGCTTCCCCTCTATCCTCAAGGCTCGTTACCCTGTCATAGAAATCTATTAGATTGGTTTACCAAGTTGAAATGCTCAAATTCAATAAATGCACAAAATGGGAATGTAAATAGTTTTGCAGTAGTAACACCGACGATTTTATAAGCAAAAATATCCTTCCTTCCCTTTCCCCAATCCACTAGCAATACCGGTTAGGAATAAAGGGGAGCATAGAGTTAAAACTGTTGCCATCTAGATTCTAAACTGCTCTTCTTAAAGGCGTAACATTTTATCAGTTAGAAAGATCTTCAGTCAGCAGGTTGCTTTGGCTTCAGAGGCAATAATCTTGTGTATTCAGAAAGGATACAAATAAATTCTTTGGCAGTTGTGGAAATAGCTCCATAGCTAGCTGACAGAAGGGACAGTGCAGACTGGAATGGTGTAAAGTTGTAATAGATTTTTTTTCTAGCAGCCATCCATCTTCATGACAACAAATGCAAACTTTGTAATATCTCAGCTGGCAGATAATGAATAGGTCATAGTGCTACACTAACAAACTTCCTCTATGATTTCAGCAGATTCCAAAACACTTTTCAGAGTGTGAGAGGTGGTTTGTCCCATCTGATTATCAGTCTGGGGATCACTAAAGATTTGGAAGCCAGTAAGCTCCAATACTATGTGATATTTATTCAGTCTGGACTTGCACAGAGACCTAGTGCAATAATGAAAGCGTCCTTCCACTGATAAATAAGCTATAATTAATTTTGCAGAGGTGACAGAAATTATGAGCTAAATGAGGATGTTATTTTTACATGCATAACACAATATTACATTTCAAAACTAAAGAAATCTATCATGTAGCACCAGCTCCTTTTCACTGAATCATTTTAAGTCCTCCAAGAATACTCTTTTTCTCTTTAATGTACTAAGGTCTGTAACGTCAGTGAAGTTAATCGGGTGCATCAAAAATGAATTTGACTTTGTTTCTTTCCTTTTTGAAACCAAGTCTTATCTTGCACTCTCCCTTCCAGAGATGTCTAGTGGCTTTGGGGTGTTATAAAACTTCCCTACACCCCACTACTGCCAATGTCAGATCCCATTCCAGACTTTTCTGACTACCTGCTCAATAAGTATATACTCGATTTTTAAAATCCCACTGGGTTTCCCCGAAGTGCATAAAAAAGGAGTTACCTGGCATCCTGAGATTTCATAAGCACACTTCTGCTCTTTTAGTCTCAATGTTCAAACTGAGTGGGAGAGCAAGTAATGAAAGCTCAGTCTCCAGAGCGTAATATAGGCTGTATACGTCAATGCTTAAAAAAATATTCTAGCATTCAACTGAATCTAATAAATTAGCTTTATTATGGTGCAAAGCAAAACATAGCCAAGAGGAGACTTTTTCATTACTCTCCATTGATTTATTACAGACTTTTCCTGAACCCTAATCTTTGATTTTAAAATAGCAAATCCCAAGGAAAATCCGTATATGGTACTTATAGTATGTACTGCATGACGATGTAAGCAGAGCCATTTGTGAATATATAGCTCTACAGTGTACTCATTATCTAGACTATGACTCAGATGCTCAAGACAAGTTTAAAAGCTGTAAAAACAAATTAGGCTTCAATGAATTCTATGATCTTTGTCTTTTAGCTTTAAGCCAGAGCCAACATCATTGATTTTATGCACCCATTACATTTATTTTTGATGGAATTTACCTTCCAAAAGTGCAGGTGTCATCAAGGGTGATGAAATTATGTGGCCCTGATACTTTAATAAATCAGGAAATGTGACTTGTTGTATAAATGTGTGAGTACAGTGCATTGTGCGTGCAACCACAATACAAATAAACAATAATTATATATCTCTTCATAACAGACTCAAGTGACACCTCTGTAACAACTTTGTACTATGGAGAGCCCATAGACAAGAGAGAGATTGTAGAGGCAAAAGCAGCTCTGGGTGGTACTAAAGGAAAAACCTTCAAATCGCCATTAGAACTGAAATTTCAAAGTGGTAGCCGTGTTAGTTTATTGCAGAAAAACAGAGTCCTGGCACTTTTAAAACTAACAGATTTATTTATCGCATGAGTTTTCGTGGGAGAAAATCCCACTTCGTCAGACACTTTGAAGATGGGAAACTTACAGAATGAGAGGAAATTAAATGCAGGGAAGTGTATGACATAGGATCAGGTCAGGCTGTAACAGCAAATCAAAACAGATGTTAGGATTCAAACACTGGGGAACAGCACATAGAGGAAGGTGAGGTTAAATCACCTGTTGTAATGAGAGAAAAATCCGAAGTCCCTCTTTAACCCCAAGGCAACTGAGTTGAATTTGCATATAAATTCGAGTTCTGCGGTTTCTCTTTGAAGCTGTGATTTGTTATTCATCTGTTTCAACAAAGCTATTAGCAAGTCGTCAATGGAGTGAGCAGAGAGATTCAAGTATTCCCCTATTGGTTTTTTAGTGTTGCAATTTCTCATGTCAGATTAGTGTGCATTTATTCTTTTGCTCAGAGACTGTCCTATTTGTCCAATATATAAGGCAGAGGGGCATTTCCGCCACATGATGGCATAAATCACATTGGTGAATGAGCCCTTGATGGTGTAAGTGGCTTGATTTGGTCCTGTGATGGTGTCTTTAGTGTAGATATGAGGGCAAAGTTGGCAGCGTGGTCTGTTGCAGGGATACGTTCCTATTTTAATGTTTCTGTTGTTTGATCTGTAGTTGCTGGTGAGTACCCATTTAAGGTTGGGTGGCTGTCTGTAAGCAAGGAGAGGTCTGTCTCCCAAGGCTTGAGAGAGTGAGGGATTGTCTTGAAAAATAGGCTGTAGATCTTTGATGATGGGGTGAAGAGGTCTGACTTGGGGGTTGTAGATGGTGACCAATGGCATTCTGTTGGTTTTTTTCTTGGGTTTCTCCTGTAGTAGTTGACTTCTGGGTACCCATTTGGCTCTGCCAATCTGTTTCATCCCTTCTGTGGGTCGATACTGTAGTTTTAAGAATGCTTGATAGAGATCCTGAAGGTGTCTGTCTCTGTCTGAGGGATCAGAGCAAATGCAGTTATATCTTAGGGCTTAACTGTAGACGATGGATTGTGTGGTGTGTCTTGGATGAAAGCTCGAGTGATGTAGGTAACTATAGCGATCAGTAGGTTTTCGGTATACGGTGGTCTTTATGTGCCCATCACTAATTTGCACTGTAGTGTCCAGAAAGTGGATCTCCTGTATGGAGTGTTCCAGGCTAAGTTTGATTGTGGAGTGGAAATTGTTGAAATCTCTATGGAAATCTTCAAGGGCATCCTTACCGTGGGTCCAGATGATGAAGATGTCATCAATATAGCGTACGTAAAGTAGAGGTGCTTTGGGATGAGACGTGAGGAAGCGTTGTTCTAAGTCAACCATAAAGATGTTGGCATATTGTGGGGCCATGCGGGTACCCATAGCAGTGCCGCTAGCTTGAAGGTATAAATTATCTTCAAATCTGAAATGGTTGTGGATGAGCAGAAAGTCACAAAGTTCAGCCACAAGTTTTGCTGTGGCATCATCTTGGAGAGTTCTTCTAATGGCTTGTAATCCATCTTTGCGTGGGATGTTGGTGTAAAGAGCCTCTACGTCCATAGTGGCCAAAATGATATTTTCTGGAAGTTCACCAATGGATTGGATTTTTCTCAGGAAATCCGTAGTGTGTCTCAGATAGCTAGGTGTGTTGATAGCATAGGGTCTGAGAAGAGAGTCCACATAGCCAGATAATCCTGCTGTAAGCGTGCCAATGCCTAAGATGATGGGGCGTCTGGGGTTTCCTTTTTTATGTATTTTTTGGTAGTACACAGAATATCCCTGGTCGGGGTTCTGGTGGTGTGTCTGTCTTGATTTGTTCCTGTGCTGCTTTGCAAAGTTTCTTGAGTAGGAGGTGCAGTTCCTTTTGGTATTCCTCAGTGGGGTCAGAGAGGAGGTTAGAACTGAGACTGTCTCAATTTCCTCTTGTGGTTTTAGGAGGGGCTGGGATCTGATCTGCTTACATCAGTCCCAGCAAATGAGAGAGTGCTTTCTTGCTTTAATCAGCAATGGTGGCCCTGAACTAAAATTCAGGAAAGCCCATACAAGTCTATTGTGCACGGTTCTTATTAATATAGCTAAACGTTTTGTATTTGACTTAAGAAAGTTTTTTCCTTTACATTAGTCAAAACAGGGCTTGAACTTCAGAGACCAACCACAAAACAAATTTTAGCTTTAAGTACAGGACCCTTACTTAGGCTTGTACTAGTCTCTTTCATTTGGAAGTTTCAAAGGACTTTAAAAATATTGGTTAGTTGTGCTTTGCCAGTCCTGTTAAAGTAGATGAGTCCTCATATTACAGATGGGGAAATTGGTGCACAGAGAAAAAAGTGACTTCCTCAAATTCACATGGGCTAGCCACTATGTCTACACTAGAAAAAGTTAAATTCCAAAGGGGTAGCCGTGTTAGTCTACTGTAGAAAGACAACAGAGTCCTGTGGCACTTTTAAAGACTAACAGATTTGTACAGGATGCTGTTAGTTACATCTGTTAGTCTTTAAAAGTGCCACAGGACTCTGTTGTCTTAGAAAAAGTTAGGTTGACTTTGTTAAGTCGACTTAATAAGGTTGACTTTAAGTTGACTTAAAGCCAACCTTATTAAGTCGACTTATCAAAGTGGACTAAGTCAACTTAACTTTAAGTCGACTTAGTCCACTTTAAGTCAACCTAACCACCCTTAAGTCGACTTAATAAAGTCGGCTTAAGGGTTACTCCACATCCACACTGTCCTTAAATTGACTTAAGGAGTCGACTTAAGGCTTAAGTCACCTAATGGATGGTTCTGATTAATTCGACTTAAGCTTTCATTAAGTCGACTTAAGGAATTTCTTAAATTGACTTAATGAAAGTCTGGTGTAGGCAGGGAGTAATTTAGGTCGACTTAAGCCTCCTTAAGTCGACCTAAATTGCTAGTGTAGACATACCCATGGTGTGTCAGTGATGGAGCTGACGCTAGAACTCATTATAAGAGGTCTCTAACCTCATTATATGCGGTGTGAACGAGTATGTTGGTGAGAGTCATCAAAGGAGAAAGTCTTTGCAGTTTCATATCATTACCTGTGGGAAAAGACTGTGGGAGAATGAGGCTATGTACACACAAGAAACTAAGTTATTGCGAGACAAGGAAAGCGCTATAAATATAGCGCTTTCTCGTGTACACACGTGCTCTTTCTTTCGCAAAGGAGCATTCACCGTGTGAATGTTCCTTTGTGAAAGAAGAGCAGTGCATGGTGGGCACCTGTCCCACCATGCACTGCCCACAGCCAGCCCCCTAGCCCAGCTGCAGGGCTTCCGGTGGCAGCGGGGGCTGCGTTGCCAGCCCCCGCTGGCATCCGAAGCCCCGAAGCTGAGCTGGGGGCTGGCCCAAACTGGCTCTGGTTCAAGCCAGCCCCCCAGCTCAGCTCCCGGGCTTCGGGCGGAGCTTCTGCTGGCACCCGAACCCCGAGCTGGTTCGGGTGTCAGCAGGCGCTGCGGTGCTTAAGCGCCGGAGTGCCTGCCAGCACCTGAAGCCCGGGAGCTGAG
>ML685948.1:1288833-1421536 GCA_007922175.1 Pelusios castaneus
GGGGGGCTGGCTCAAACCGGCATGGGCAGCCGGTTCGGGCCAGCCCCCTAGCTCAGTCCAGGGGAGCTGCCAAACCGGGCAGCTCCCCAAAATACTCAATTTCACTGCTCTGCTAGAGCAGTGAAATTGACATATATGTCAATTTCACTGTTCAGCTAGAGCAGTGAAATTGACATATTTGACAGCTCCAATGTCCCAGAGTGGCCTCGAATGGCACTCTGGGACATTTCCGGAGGCTGTCTATTGCGCAAAATAAGTACACATGAGCATTACCGCGGAACAGCTGTTCCGCGATAATGCTACCACTCTCGTTTTGAGTGGTTTAACTGTTGCGCAGCAAGAGGGTGTTGCCACGCAACAGAGAAATTGATCGTGTGTACGCTATTGGCTTTATTGCGTGGTAAGGAGCCTTACCGCGCAATAAAGTGATTGTGTGTATGTAACCTTCAGATGAGCTAAAATTCATTTAGTTGCCCTTCTCCAGTGCCTCACAGAAATCAATCCCAATCCCTATGGAGAAAGCAGCTGGAGACCCAGGATCCAATCTGTATGGGACTCACAGCGAAGCTTGCTCAGAGCTACACTCCCACATTAAAATACTACTACAATAAACATAACAATGAACTTTATTAACTACTAAATGAACGTTATCCTAGGAAAACAAAATACAATTAACCAAGAACAATCCCTACAGAAAACCCTGCAGGAAAGATACCCAAGAGTCCCCAAGTCCAGGTGGAGTTCACCCAACTCTCAGCTACAGTCTTTGTTCAAATGTAGAGACTTGAGTGACAAGAAATAGCTGTCCTCTTCTTTCTTTGCTGGAATCCTCTGTAGCATTCCATGCAGGCTTTTTCTTCTCCTTTGCAACCAGCCCTCAGTCCCATATGCATGTCTGCAAGGTCTGTTGCAAATGACTCCATTACAGTGAGAAAACATCTTGTTCACTCCTGGCTCAGCTTCTCTCCAGAAAACTGAGCACATGGTCTCCTTTCAAGGCAGCTCCTGCCTGCTGTCTGCACAGACTGCTGCTCCCATGTCATCTGACTGACAGCATCACATCACACCAGCAGGGTACACTGTGGAGCATGCTCAAAATGCTACCACTCCCTGGTTCCAGAAATTTCTGGTTGTGGGTAGCTAATCTGCCCAGCAACAGTAACCCACCCTCAGTAGGTCTCTCAAAGAGAGGCATATTGGTTACATGTACATAGCCATAGTCTCAGTGGCTCTGCTCCCTGTTGATTATGGGTACTGAAAAAGTTTTGCTAGTGTTGCTCACCTCCCTCCTAAGTGTTCCAGAAAAGGGGTGGCTCCCCTGACAGCGATGGCTGAGCGTTTAGTCTAGAGAATTGCCTCTTTCTCTCCAGTGCGGAAAAACAGTTGTGAAGAAAATCTAAGAGCCCAAAAAATTGGTATAGCCTCCTCCAAAGAATAGAAATAAAAGTGAGAAATGAACTCTACCAAGCTCTTAGGTTTTCTTTTTCTGTGGTGCCAGAATCCCAACGGAGCTGTTAAAAATGGCATATTTTAAAATCAAACACACATGCAATTATTAGCATTTGAGAGGCAAGGATAATAATTAATGTATTTTACATAAACAGGGCAGGGAATTTCTTATTGACAGAAATGATTCTGTGTGCGCTGGCGAAGTTCAGGATCCTGAATCTGGTTTGACTCAGGGCTCCAAAGATCAGATTCACATCTGACTTCACTTGATCAGACCAGACCAGTGGTGATATTTAAAACAAGGACAGGTATTCTCTCTTGTGTATAAATGCCTGCTATATTTTACTTCAGAGAGGGGCTCGGAGCCCCTGATTTTTAAATGTATTTAAATCTTGCAGCATGAGGTATTGCAAACCTTAACTAATTCAGGAGCCTAAAACTCATTTTCAAAAGGAAAACTGATAGCTGATGGGATTTAGACTCCTAAATAAAAATAAGATTTAGGCTCCTAAATCAGTAGGGGTTGCAATGTTGGTGCAGCTGTGCTAAACACCTTTAAAAATCTGAGCCTTAATCTATTTTAAATATAAGAGTACAGTTCCCCAGCCTGTGTAAATTGGTATAGCCCCATTAAAATCAATGGAGCTATTCAATTTATGCCAGTTAAAGATCTGGCCCAATAATAATAAAGCCAACAAGGTGGTAAAGAAATATAGGAGCAATTGCACATTAAATGTAACTAGTTATGTATCTGGACCAAATATTTTGGACTGTTTTCATTGCATATTACCGGTATTTCTTTTCCTAATTCTTCAGTATGCACCTGATCCAAAACCCAGTGAAGTCAAAAGGTTTTGGATTAAGCCCTGTTTCTCATGCTGCTGTGAGATTGACTTAAACTGCCTAATGCCTAAATGCCAGCTGAAGAAACAGCAGTCTCCGACAGATATAAAGCTGCCCTGTACATCATAGGCTTCTGTGTGGGATAGACTCCAGTAAGAAGCCAGTCTGAGACCCGCTTCAGAAATGCAGGATTTCTACTTAAATCCAATCCCAAACAATCCAATCCAAATTCCCCTTGAATTTGAGGGTATCAGACAGGTTATTTACCTGAGGTCTTGATGATGGGTTGTAACAAAGGCCAATAACATTTTGTGACTTGCAGCCAGTGACTCAAGAGGTAATGGTAAAATTTGAAATCTAAAGTTTCCCTGACCCATCTCCAATCAGGGCCTGTTTTTATAGCTGATATTCTGATTTGTTGGGCCTTTGTCAGGAGAACCCAATCACCTGGCTCCTCATAAAGGAAGCATTCTGATTTTCAGCCTAATGAATGGGGAAATCTACTGTTATGTGGGAAAATACTGGTGCAAAAGGTACAAGAACTGTGGAGAATCTGGAGTTTTCCTGCTCTATAAGCAGGATTCATACAAGCACGGGGGGGGGGGGGGGATTGGGAGCACTGTGATCAATCTTTTTTATTCAGGAGAACTCTGAATATATCTGTAAGGAAAATCCTTTCTAGACACTGCCACCTAATTCATCGTTTGAGCTGTACAGTAGAAACTGCCATTTTATGTTTCAGATGAAGACTCTTATTCGTTTCAGGAGCCAATCTTGAAGTTCTTACCCAAGAAAGCACCCATTTAAAGTGCTGCTAAGTCAGACTGTGAGATGTGCACATGCATCAGTGAGTTTTCCATTGCTTGAGGAAATATGGATTACAGGGGCAAATTGTGCAACCAAATATCTGCCTGCCTAGGAACGCAAACAAAATTAAAATGAACAATGCTATTTTAAATAGTCGTCATTTTATTGAAAAGAGGCCTCTCATACTTAAAAATTCTTAAAACTTCAGTGTGCCACATGATGAGCAGACCCCCAGAATGGGCGTTACCTATTACAGAGTCTTATGGCCAGACTCACAAGGCCTGAGTCTCCATTTTGCCACGGTAGTGTAAATCAGGAGTAGTTCCACTGACGTGAGTTTATAAATAATGGCCATGTCATACACATAATGTGGGAAGAGACTGGTGCACTTTGTTTGTCCTACACATTGCCACAGCTGAGATTCAAACTAGGACCCCTGACATCTGTAGGTCGTCAGCCCCACGTGGAGAACCAAAAGGGAGCAACTCTGGTTGAGGGAGGAACTTTGCTGAACTTGTCTGGTGTGCAAATTTCCCTCTGGACATCCGCCATCCTCTTTTTAAATCTGTAATGGAAATGAGAGATTAGGGTCCATGTTTGAACCCTCACTGTGTTAAGTGTGATCACTGAACTGTTTGGTAATCTATCTCCTGCCAAATTTGCATGTACCATCTAAATGTATACCCACAGCATTGCAACAGGCACTAAATAATTGACAATGCTCTACTCTTTTCAATTCTTCCTCGTAACTTGAGAGCATGTCAGATTTACAGACTGCCTCAGGTCTTCATTTCTGTACAGTGCAAAGACATACTGCAGCCTACTTAGCCTGAAATTATTATCACAGATCATCCCAGTTGTACAGGTTGGGAGTCAATATATCAGAATGGAGTCACCAATTAATTATGTGTTTAGGGGTGTTATTTATGCTAGTAAAATGGATAAAAATGTATATATCATGCAGAAACTGTACTGGAATTAATTATTTTTCTCTGATGCATAGCCCCGACAGCTTTCTTCTAGGCTACTAACATAAGAAAAACTAGAGATCTCATGCTACCTGTGTTTTAAAAAATACGTAATTCCCTTTATGGGGGATCTGTTGGTTCTTAGGACCCAGATACTGCAGTACTAACAATAATTAGTACTCATACTGCATAGTATTTTAGTTCTTCAAAGTGTCTTAGGAACATAAATGAATTAATCCTCTAAGCACTCTGGGTGCATCTACAATGACAACTTAGGTCAATTTAAGGACACTTAAGTCGACCTACACAAAGCCGCATCCACACTGGACTTCTATTAAGTCAACTTCAGCACTTCCTTAAAGTCGACTTGTTAACAGCTTAAGTCAACTTAATAACACCACCTCTGAAGGTCGATTTAAGCCTTAAGTCAACTTCTTAAGTTGACTTAGCGCTATTCCTCGTCCACATTGGCTTTAAGTTGACCTTATTAAGTCGACTTAAAGCCAGTGTGGACGGCTATGTCTACTGTTAAGTCAACTAAACAAGGTCGACTTAAGTCGACTTAAAGTGTAGCCACTCTGTTAAGTCGACTTAACAAGGTTGATTTTAAGTTGACTTAAAGTCGACCTTGTTAAGTTGACTTAACAGAGTTGACTTATCTTTACAAGTGTAGATATAGCCTCTGTGAGGTAGGTAAGTACTATTATGTGTAAGGATAAATAAAGTCCCTGAGGCACAGGAGGAACCAAAATGTGACTGGGGATTAAAAACCTGGGATATACAGTATAATACCTGCATAATGTATTTTGCACTTACCAAAGACCTGAATTCTGTTGTTTCTCCCCTGTAGACCAGGCACTGAGGTATTCATTTGATGGGGCTCCCCACTAACAAGATCTGTTAATACAAAGACAACCTGTGCAACTTCTTACTTTAATTGTGGTCTCTTCGAATAATTACCAGCTTCTGTCCCTAGCATAGCAATAAGATCAGCACTGGATTGATGAGGGAGAAAGTTGCTTCTTTATTGCTAAATTCCAAAGGGGTAGCCGTGTTAGTCTATTGTAGAAAGACAACAGAGTCTTGTGGCACTTTTAAAGACTAACAGATTTATTAATCGCATGAGCTTTCGTGGGAGAAAATCCCACTTCGTCGTTCATTTGAGAGACTTTTCTTGCCAAAGGGGTATTTTCCCCCTTATTCTTTTCAATCCACTTCTTCACTGCTGGATTGTTTAGTCTCCTCTCATGTTATCTAATAAGGAAGAGACGGGCCCCACTTTCCAGGCATCATATATAGATTTTTTGGTAGGGGGGAAGAAGAAAGCTTCTAAAATCAGAAGTCAACAGGCGGTAGAAAGCAACAGGGATGACAGGAAATGGTGGGACTTATTAGCATCCAGCAAAATAAACAGAGGGGAGAGTGAGTCTTTAAGCAACTGTGACTGTCTCAGTAACAATGATTTTCCTTGTACCTTAAGACCTCAAAGTGGCAGTGACTGTTTCTAATGGGGGGAAGAAAACCTCAATGAAACATAAATGCCTGCTATCGTTCTGAGTCTTGAAAGATAGCATTACCTGCACCCTCTTAAAAAATTATAGGAATATATATCCAATTACTCTTTGAATACCTACAGCGGTATGATTCTTACTTCTTTTTAATTCTTATTTTCTTATAGTGATATCATTTTGAATAATTAATATGAATATAAACATCTGAACAGAATCGTTTATTTTAAATGCTTAGTTTTAAATTTTATTTGCAAAAACATCCAGGCTACCATTTTGAATCCCCTGTCATCTTTCCCAAAACCCTCCCCACACCCTCTGAATCATTTTTTTTTGGGGAGGGGGGGCATAATATTTTTGGAGTCCTTAGGAGTTGAAGGAGGAGTTGCAGCAATCTGTCCCTATTCAGCAAAACACTTCAGCCTCAGGAAGAGTTAAAGATATGCCTAAAATTAAGCATATATTTAGGTGTTTAATTGAATTGGGGCCTACCAGGTTATTAAAATGATGACACTCTGTAAAAGCCATGATCCAAAGTGCATTGAAATCAATGGGAGTCTTTCTGTTGATTTAAATGGGCTTTGGATTGGGCCCCATATGAATAAAATTGGTGTCAATAACGAGTCTCATGACACTCCACTGGTTACTTCGCTCCTTCTCAAAAGCACTCTGTTTACATTTAGATTGTCTTTCTTATCCAAACTAACCTTTATCCACCCGAGCAGCTCACTCCTTATTTCCATGTCGCTGGCCTTATGGAGCAGAATTCTATCTAATGTCTCCCTAAAGCCCACTTGCATGAATATAGCTTCATTAGTTCATAAATATGAAATCTCTTTAGTTTTCTGAACACTGATCTCCTTTTGTTACTCCACAATGGCGCTCCTTGACTAAATCTAAAATTTTCTAGGTCTCCTTGCTCCTCTTTGTCCTACATTAAGGACTTGTTTCATAATAAAGTGGGGTCATGGAGGTTACTTGCTTGAGCTCAGATAATACTACAAGAAAGTACCCATGAATATTTGAAACAAATTAGCTTCAGCTATGTTTGAGCTCCTTTCGCATTTTCATTACACAAATATTCCTGTGCCAAGAGAATTTTGAGTTCATGTGCTCAACTACTCCAGGAAAGCTGCTTTATAATTAGTTTTCTGTAAACATTTGCAACAAAACCTTATAATAAATGTTCTACTCATCTACTCGGATAACATAAACAGTATCATGGGATTTAGGGGAACAGTCACATAGAAGAGGCACAACTTGAATTTTTGATTTTGAAGTTTGAAAAGCAATCCCTAGAGACAATGAAAATTACAAAAAATTCTGTTAAATAATTTCAGTAAGAACAATCTGTTTGGGGACGTTCTGTGAACATAATTTAATAAATAATATATAATATTTAATAAACTATGTTTTGTAAATAATTTCTTTGGCTCTATAACTTAAACACTCACAACAACATAACATTGGAAATTCATGTTATCATCGCTCAGTTTCCTTGCAGATATGTTTGCAATTAACACGTCAGCTCCAGAGCTACACTAAACTTCACCACATGGTTTGGTATTTTTTCTGATCCCATAGAGCAGTGGTCCCAAACTGTGGCCCGGGGGACAAAAATGATCTCCTCTCCTGCTGGCTGCAGAAGCAAGCTACTGCCTAAGGACCCAGGGAAAGTGTGTTTCCACGGGGCTAAAAAACCAGCCCGGGCTCTTTGCTGCAGCCAAAGGGGTGGGAGATCAGTGCTCCCCTCCCAATGGCTCCAGCAGAAAGCAAAGCACTCTGTCTGGGTCCCTAGGTGCCAGGGTTCCTGCTGGCGCCAGAGGGAGGGGAGCACATGTCTTCCGTCTCCCTGGCTGCAGAAGGGAGCCCCTGCCTAGGGACCAGATGGAGCATAAAGGACACACGGTTTCCCTGCTGCTGCCCGGGAGACGGGAGAGCAGCAAGGAGGCTGCCTCCTCACTAAAGTTCTTCCATCTGGCTGCAGTGGTGGGAGAGGGGCCTGCTAAGGGAGGCTGGTGGCCCCTCATGGTGGCCCACAAGCTAAAAAGGTTGGGAGCCACTGCCAGAGAGGAATAGCACGTGGTTTCTTGAGAGTTCTTGTTACTTTGCTGATTTCCTCTAGAATTCCACCTTCAACATGGAGTTTAATCTCTTAATGGGCCAGATTTGGGGAGCTGATGAGCCAGCTTCACACTCTTCAGCTGGCCTAGGTGGCTGACTAGTTGGGCAATCCCCTGGTGTAGGAAAATCCGTGTTGAGATAAAGCTAGTATATCTGGCTGTATACCATTCTATCCTACTCTTAATGGAATGGGAGGGGACGTGACTGTGGCACAATGCACTATTTTTCAAACTTAGGGTCGGGACCCAGCACTGCTAACCCCCCACTGTTGTCCAGCCTGCTCCCCCTGCAAGCAAGGGGCAGGGCAGGAGTGCAGCTGGGTCCGAGGCCTCAGCTCCCAGACCAGGACCAGGGCCAGCTCCCACCGGTGGCCTCAGGTTCCCAGCTGGGGCCGGCTCCTGCCCGCAGCCTTGGGTTCCCCGCCAGGGCTAGACTGGCTCCCACTGGCGGCCTCGGGTCCCTGGCTAGGCTGGCTCCCACCTGTGGCCAGGGCCAGCTCTTGCCGGCTGCGGCAGCTCTGGGTTCCCGGTGGTGGAGTGGGCTGGCCTGCCCTGCCCCCCTCCAGCTCAGGGGGTGGGGAGTCCCCCCAGGCCAATTGGCCCTGGGCCCCTCTCCCCCCAAGGGATGGCCCTGCACAGGCATAAATGATTTTTTTTCAACTGGGTCCCAAGAAAAAAAGATTGAAAGCCACTGGCATGGTGCACTTTGATACCCAGTTCTTGAAACGTTCCCTTGAGATCTGTTGCAGGCGGCTTTAAGCTACAGCATTCTTGAGACTGCATTAATGTACACAGAGACAAATCAGCTCCCAGCAGCAAGGGACTTTTGAGGAGGGCAAAGATGGTTATATCTCCCTTTGCCTTTTGAGGCTTGAGGCCCATGCGTTTTGGTTTTACAGATGACCTCCTTCAGAAATGTTTTATTCTGGTAGGTGACATGTCTCTGGTAATTCTGCACAAATCCTCCTTTGTGAACACAGACCCAAATGATTAAGTAATTATATTTTAACGTTATCACCCTGTGCTGTCGATAGATTACTTTAGATGTCTTTTATGGGTTTTATTCCATCTTTCACCGACATCTCATTTTTCATGTGCTTGACAAATGTCCTACTACTTATCTTAAATTCATGTGTAATCTTCCTTTCTTTTTCCACCTTCGCATTTCTTATCATATTTATACTCTTGGCTCCATTCTGTCACCTCTCCAGTTCTTGCTGCCTTATGTTTTATACATCCCCAAAGCCTCTTTCATAAACTTGATTACTCTTTGCACATCGTTGTTCATAAATATTGATCTTTTCTTAATCCTAATATATTTTTTGTTGGTTGTGGGATACATAAATCTAGGGCAGCCATTAATTTATCTTCACAAACTTTCTCTTCACTTTTACAGCTTTGTTTATTTCATGTTGCCAGTTCCATCCTTCCAAAATTTGCCCTTTGGAAAAATTTGCTGTTTGGGATTTGGGTTGTGTTTTTCTCTCTCTACTTCTAACTTCTACTCAGTTAATTCTTTAGATGCTCAGTCAGATTCTCTTACACACAACTTTTAAACTGCCATGATTGGGTATGATATAGCCCCATACTTATTTCACAGTATGAGATTCTTTCCACTTACTGGACGTGATTGTTCCAGGTTGGAGAGGAGGAGGCTAAAGTGCCTTTAAGCTGCTTTTTGCCCCTTGCCTTCAATAGAGCAGGCTCGGCCATTTAAGATACACAAGGGTTTGGAGAGAGTCAAGAGAAATCTGGGAAAGTTGGGAGGAGAATTTAACTGGACTAGTACAGATGATGGTTTCATGATCCAATTCTGTAGCCTCCTATGTAATATAGGCTGCCCTGGATGGGAGCCAGGCAAGACCTGTGAAAATTACAGCAACCTATCCTTGACTGCCTATGAACTACACCGATGCCTGGAATCTCCTGAGTGCTCTTTGCCCAGCACTCCCTATCTGCCTCATATGCCAGGGCTTGTGAGAGAATGCTCAAAAGACAGCTTTATGGCTCTTTTCCCCAGTTACTGCCCTGGGGAAATCCTTCTCCAGCTGGATCCAGAGATTTTAAATCCTGTGTTCATCACCCCAGTCCTTTTCAGCTGGCATAAAAAGGGAAAGTAAGGATTTCATCCAGATCTGAGTTAGCTATGCATCTTCATTTATAAAACATGTGGGTGCCTCTTTTGAAGCTGACTTTAGAAATATGGCCTCATCAATCCTTTGTATGTGTTTGAAACTCTGCTTTTAAATGTCCTTGGTGTTCTTCCTTTTATTTGGTGCTGACTCATTTTGCTAAACTGTGCTGGTAGTTTATTCTCTGGCCATGTACACTCTTCCTATATCTGTGGTGTCTGTGTATCTGACTTATAGCTTATTCACTCTGGCAATATCTTTTTAAAAAAAATAATGAAAATGTCACTCACAAAAACACAGGACTTGTTAGAACTCATTCTAGTTTACTCTGCAGCATGCCAGCCGCCTCTCCCCATCAAGAGCCTGCTCCTCTGACTCTGTGTTTGTATTAGCATGATCCTGCCTCAAGCACAGCTGACCTGCAATCAAGCTGAAACTTTTCCTTTATATACTGATCACGTTTTTTTCTGTTCTTGTGCGTATCTTAATGACATTTTAAAAAGTATGAGTAGTAATAACACAGCATTTTTCTTTTATGCGTCTAGTTTAGAAGTTGTAAATATGTTATGCTGAATTATTTTTCCCCAGTCATTTTTACACACACACACACACACACACACACACACACACACACACACACACAATCTCCTTTGCATTTAGAATGCATTCAGAAAACTCATCAATAAACCTAAAGGTCCAGCTGTCCAGCAACCTCGATTATTTCCTCAGTGGAACTAGTGCTTTATAATGTCAGTGACATGCCACTATATTTTGTGGTGCCCAGATTTCAGTCTGAACTTTTTCCCCCCACTCCACAATGAAAATCCTGAGTTTGCCCTGAAAAGCTCCACTCAAACTCATGAGATTGTTTGCACCATTGGTATGCATGCACCATGCTGAATCCAACTCCTCCAATCCAAATATGTCACATATTACTGCACGCAAAAGAAATAATTTACTGACCTGCTGTGCTTTAGGATGGAGCTGTGGTAAAGAATCCATGAGTGTATGAAGAAGAAGAGCTCTGTCTAAAGTGACAGGATTTAATAATGCAGTTTCTATGATGCCTGTGAGTTGCTGGTTTTCAGTGGAAGTTGTTACCATAATGCATTTTACTCCTTCTCTGTCCGAAACATGTAAGTTAAAAAAGCAGTCCCAAGATGCACAGTAGATATATTTATCTATTCAGTTTGAAAGAAAATATGTGATTATATATTGGCAGATGCTCTATCTTGCCATAATCTATCATCTTCTGAGCAACACCAGGAAACGTAGCTTGCCCTAAGATTTCTTACATTTCTCTGATAAAAATATCCTGAGAGACTAGGCTTCTTTATATTTAGGTGTGAAGACCAGCAAGAGTGATCCTGAATTTATGAGTAGGAAAGAGGAACCTATCAACTAAATCATTTTCTTGTGTAGTACTGCGTGTTGCAAAGTACATGTGATCTGTAAATCCTGCTGATTGGCTGGGTACGAGTACATGGTACATGGTACATGGTAAAGGACAAAATTAAGAAGTTGTGGATCAGGTTATTCTATATACTAACCTCCTCTCACCAAAATGGAAATCGCAAAATCAGTTTGCACATGTGTGGTGGGGTTGATTTGTTTGTTTTTTTAATCTCTATACTTTATTCTGATTTTTTTTTTTTTTTGGTCGTGGGGGGGAAGAGAGCAAAAACTTTATTGAATTGAATTAAATTGTGATTGAAATTCCACTGACATCAGAGAGATAAAGTCCTGTTACAACAGGCTGAAATTTGGCCCTGTATTCTGTATTTTAAACTGAATTGATTTCCATAGTTCTGCTGCCTGACTTTGTAACTCACTGTTTGGAAGGAAGAGAGAATAAAATATGAGTACAATTTCATTTACAGATCAAGTGCTAAAAGCACTCAGCTTCTCTTTTCAATGACACTCTTATCTGAAAGCCACACACATTCCTTTCCATCAGGTTAGTAAACTAATTAATTATATCACTCTTGACTGTGGTAGGCGTGTCACTGGTGCAGCTATACATAATGAATGAGAGATGTTTATCAGCTTGTTCATGTACAAAGGTGGCATTTGAAGGACCACAAAACTGGAGAGAAATTTCAAAAAGTTCATTTCTTTTGTGATTTCTTGATACCAGGAGATCATAAATGTCAAGGTCATCTGGAAGTTTGTCCGTCCCCTTCCTTTCAAATTTCAGCATATTCTGTTTGCAGCAAGACAAATTACAGAGTGGTATTTCCTGGTATATCCACCTAACATCGGGTTAATTGTAGCCTGCAGTATTGTCTCTGATTCAGAAAAGCACTTAGACCATCGGTTCTCAACCACTGTGTCATGACACAAAAGTGTGTCACAAAGAGCAGGGAGATGTGTCGCATCACACCACCCTGCTCCCAGCTGCAACCCCACTGCTGCCAGCTTGCCTTGTCCTGTTCTCAGGCTGAAGAAGGTGAGGCAAGAGAGCTGTGGGAGTGCTCAGCAGTCCGGCAGCTACCATGCGCCAAGAGAGTCTCTGGAATACTGCAGCATCTGAGCCTGAGTGCCGCTGCTGCTGCTGGCTCCTCCCTCTCGCCCCCCCCCCCCCCGCCGCCTACTTGGCCCCCAAAGCAGGGTGAAAGGAGCCGGCAGTGATAGAGCTCAGGCTAGGGGCAGTCTGAAGGCTGCAAGTGTCTCTGCAGCCCCGGGAGGTTCCTGGCCCTAGTGCTGAAAACAGTGTTTCGGCAGATTTTGTTACTGCCCAACCAAAGTAACAAAATCTGCTGAAACACGGTTTTTGGCACTACACCGGCTCCCTCTGCCCTGCTCAGCCCCAAAGCAGGACAAAGGGAGCCTTAGCCATGGGGGATGGGATGGGGTGGTTTGGTGTGTCGCTCACAGCTGGGAAGCCTCCCAGTTGTGTTGCAACTCTGAAAAGGTTGAGAACCCCTGACTTAGACACATCCATATACTTGAAGTCCTGTTGAAGTTATGTGCTTAAGGGTTGGATTTTCAGATGCACTCAGCACAGACATAACTCTCTTCCCATTGATAAGGTCCAAAGGGGGAGCCATGTTAGTCCAGTTTAACAAAACAAACAAGTAATCCTGTGGCACTTTTAAAGACTAACAAATGTATTTATTACATGAGCTCTTGTGGGAGAAAATTCCACTTCATCAGATGCTTGAAGAAGCATCTTCAAGCATCTGATGAAGTGGGATTTTTTCCCACAAAAGCTCATGCGATAAATAAATTTGTTAGTCTTTAAAACTGGCACAGGGCTCCTTGTTTGTCTCATCCCATGGATTCTGACGGAAGCAGTTAAGCCAACACTGAATATTATTGAATATATTAACCTAGCGGCTTTGCTTAATAGAGAGGGAATTAAGCATGTGCTTAAATGCTTTGCTGAATGGGCCCATTTATTACTGCTGTTTATTTTGATTATAATAGTCCCATGAGGGCTGGCCAGAGATCTGGGCCCCACTACAAATTGTTCACCCCGCTCTACTAATTACTAACTGTCAGGTAATGCTAAGGCTTAAGCTGTCCAAAAACTTAGGCCACAGGATCAGGGGTTAAAAAAAGAAAAAAAAAAAGAGTAAAAAAGCATAAAGATGGGAGAGACCACAAAACTGTTAAATTAGATAAAACTGACTGACGGGTACAAAAGTGCAAACAGAAGGCGGGCTAAACTAGCCACAGAGAAAAGGGGAAGATTAACAGATCCCCAGCACTCTGGCTAGATAACCACAAAAGAGGAGGAGGGTCAGAGAGGTCTCTGACAATCAAGACAAGACAGCTGGACCTATGAGTTGGAAAAAAACCACATCACCGTGGTTTTCAAGCAATAAAAGGAGGCCTGTTGGGGGGGGCGAATTCGGAGTTATTTGTCTCAAGTTAACTCTGAGGCAAAGGCTCTGGGATTTGAGCACTCCCATGAGCACCCCCCCACCCCCCAGCTCTCCGTGGGATGCAGACGAACCGGGTACAAGCACTGGAAGCCTGGCCAACTAACGGGAAGGTCGGACCAGCAAATCTGATATCAAAGGAAAGGTAATCAAAGTAAAGGGGCTCAGAGTAGTGTCAGGCTCCTAAGCAAAAAGTAACACAAAAAGTTTAAAGGTTTTTCCCAGCTTTATGCTGAGACTCTTAGGTAAATGAACAATAGCAGCATCAACCTTGGGTTTGGGGTTGATGTAGGAATTGGGGTAGGTATAGGATTTGCTTTGGGTATAATTGTGTTAGCATTTCTGCTTCTGTGTGTGTGTTTATAATTGATAAAAATAAGAGCAAAGTTGTGTTAGAGAGTGTGTGTGAGGAAACTGTAACCAGTGACCAAGTCTGAGACTAAATCCTGTGTACAGCCGCCCAGGGCCTGCAAAGGTCCTAAAGCAAGGGTGCACAGGTGAACCTTGTGACTCACTGGATCCCCTTCTTGTGTGAGTGCATAAACGGGCGCCCTCTGTGCTTGGTGTCCGTGCTGCTATAACTCTGCTGCTGGAGGGAGGAAAGTGTGAATGGGTGATAACCGTTGACCATGTCTGGGACTAAATCCTGTGTGCAAGGGTACATAGGTGAACCTCGTGACCCAACGGGTGTGAATGAGATCCCTATACAATAGTACAAAGGATCCTGTGTGACTGTGTCTTACATATGGGCTTGTGTTCTTCATTGCTCTGGTTTGTGTATATTGGGCTCTGTTATACTCTCTATGTCATGTTTAAAGCCATAATTGATGCAAAACACTGAATCTGCATTCATGCAATAAGAGCATTGTAGTTTAGGGTGTTTGTGGATATATTGGGTGTTTATTGTACTACTAATCACTGCCTTAACCTGTGTAATTGTAATCATAGTGCCTTAATAAATGTCACATGCATAGTAAATAGACAAAAATCATTGTTAGTGGTGGTCTTTGCCTAGCGGCTTCCGGAGCTTCCCAACATCCGCATTTAAAGGACCGGGTATTTGTTTAGGCACCCTTCCCCCTTAAGGGGATAAAGCTTAACACTAACAAGTTTGTCTGAATGCCATGATCCGTTACTCTTTCAAAGGCATTTTGCTGAAATGTCATATATGTAAGTGACAGCTATAAAGAAAATAACCCCAGATTTGGTGCCAATAGCAATAAATGCCAAAATATTTGAAGAGTTGAAGGAAAAATGTGCTAATGCTGTTTTTAACCATGAACATTACAACATTTCCAAAAGAAACAATAAACCTTCTTTTTACTGGGTATAGCAGCTATTTAAAATCGCTTTTCTTCATAAAGAGTTTGATATCAAATTTAGTGGAATAGTGGGGAACACAGTTCTGAACTTTTTCCATTTCTTTATTAAGCATAAATATAGTGAAAAGGCTGATTCAGCCAACGGTATGAGAAATAATGGGTTGTGACACACAATGGATAACTTACGGTTAAACAGTATGGAAAATGTTATAACTAAACTCTGGCAATGGAGTAAGATGGAAGGGACAGTTGTAACACCACCATCCCTGGGGATATTTTTAAAGAGTAGATTTAGAGAAGAATAAAGAAACAAATCCTGCCATAATATGTGGGGTAGAGTGAATTATTATTGCAGGTAAAGAATTGTGCATTACAGTTTTCTACATAATAGTTTAAGATATTGAGGCTGATTGAGGAATGGGAAGCAAGAACGACGTGATGGATAATATGTAGTAGAGAAACTTAGTGGTAAATACCTCACTGAGTCTATAGATCTGGAAGATGGGCTGAATGCATGGTGCTGCATCTGGTTACACTGAAAAGCCTAGAGACTAAAGTCTCCTATATATCTACACACTGGTACAGTGCTGGCAACTGTATGCAAAGTAAGCGCCTGCAAATTTGCATCATATCCTCATATGGATGCAATACCTCTAGGGATATTAAAGACAGGAAAATTCTGGGACTTGCCTGTCACCCACTAGTTTGGTGCATCTTGTTTTATACTTAGAGTGTGAACTCTTTTGTGCCGGGACTGTCTTTTTGCTCTGGTCCATGATTGGGGCCTCTAGATGCTACCGCAGTACAAATAAACAATAATAGTTTGTAGTGGGTTTTTATTTTTACAGATAGGACTGGGATCCAGATCATCAGCTTGTATAAATTAGCCTAGCTCCACTGACTTCAGCATTTTCCAGCTGAAGATCTGGGCCCCGAATCTGATTTCAGATCAATTTGATTGCAGCATAACTCCCCTAACTTCAGTGGAGTTGCTCGTCAGTCACACCTGCATGTTGTGAGCACAGAATCAGACTCTTGCCCTTTGCAAGCTAGACTCAATCCCATTCCCACAAATTTCATTTCACAGGGGTCCCCAAAGAAGCATCAGGAGGAACTAGTGTTCTGTCATGGCTGTCTCTGGGTTCAGTCCCAGCCAGCCAGCACTGAATGAGTATGCTGTCTCTAGTCCTACAGCAGAGCCACTCACTCTGTTTTCTTCCTGCCCATTCTTAATTACAAATGACAGCACCTAGGGGACTGGCACATTTTTTATATTATTTTCTCATCTAAATAAATACTGCAGGTTTCTTCAAATCAGTTTATATTCATTGTTTCGGGCAATTACAATGATAGAAGAATCATGCTTTCCTTTGTAAACATAATCAGCTTTTTATCCTAGGGTTGGTGTGAATAAATTCTATCTGCTGCGTATCAACTCGCAAAATGATTGGCTCCAATCTTACAGCTGGATCTGCCCCCATCAAATCTCACTTCTCCTCTAAAGCATAAAACCTACCTGTTTCAGGGATACTCAAATATTTCTTCTCCATTAACACAGACTCAAGAGTAATAACTCATATTTTACAGGGGAATGCTTGTTTGCTATATATATATCAGAATAGTCTCTGAGCCAAATTATTGCTGGACATACATGAGTACCCTAGACTAGGGAGAGTACAAGACACCCTTCCTCCCAATTCACCAGTGGAGGGGGGCAAGGAAAAGCAGCAATAATAATTTGGCTGGCTGCACTGAGGGGTATAAGGCAGGCTAACATAGCTGCTTGGCAGCATGAGCGTGGGGATACAGCTAAAGTGTGTATGGCCACAGTTATGTTTTCCTACGTACTCCTACAACACACTGCTAAGCTCTGGGGATGAGCACAGCCTACACATGTCCAAATATTTCAGCTCAGCTCTACCGCAGTCCTGCTCTTCAAGAGCCCCATCTCTTCCAGTGCTGGGATGCTACATGTATCCAACAGGGCATTCAAACTCAAGCTAGGGCATTCAGTGCTGTTCCAGTCTTGGGGCTCAAATCCTGTATCCATGTACCTCGCACTTAGCCAACAGCATCCCCTGCTATTCCAGTCCTGAGCATCCTCACAATATAAGCCTAGTGGGATCTGAGCTGGGAATAAATACAAGCCCTCTTCCCACTCACTCTGGTTTTACACTAGTGCAACTCCATTATGTATGGTGGAGTTATTCCTGATTTACACTGGCGTAAATGAAAGGAGAACCAGCTCCAAGAAGTGGTTCTGAGTGGCAAATAGAATTGCCACTGAACACTGAGCTTCCCCCTGAGATCCTTAAAGGCATTTACCGTTTAATGTGTTACCTCCCTAGTCACAATGCCATTCTCCATGCTGCTCAGGACCATGGCGTGTTCACCACCCCCAGCATGATTTAGTGCACAAAAGCAAAATTCAGGCCTAGAATGTTGTTCTGTTTCATGTAAATGTTTCCAAGAGCAAAGAACTACATAAAATGTAAGATACTGATGCAATATTGGTTCTGAACAGAAGTCTAGATTTACAGAACTCTGTGCCACAGTACGTTGCAACTGCACTTGTATTCCCCTTCTGTGGGCTCTTCTCTGTCATTATTCTGCACTACCTGACCATCCCATTTAGGCTCGACTGATACCATAATTCATCAGTGCTGGGGGACACTGGAAGCTCGTGGAGAGTTGCTTAGCATTTGTATAGTTTGATGGCACATGGCACGGGAGACATCCTCCATTTCCTGTGGAATAGGAAAACTGATGGTAAGCAGAACAAGCCGACATAGGAAATATTGTGTGTGCTGACTTATTTGCTATGTACCACATGTCAAATTACAAGTCTCCTTCTTAAAGGAATTTGAAAGTTATCTTACCCAATTGGTTCACTCATGCCTAAACTTACAGTAGCCAGTATGAGAGGAAATGAAAGCCCAAACATACATTTCAGTAGGAGGTTGACTGAGATGGTCACAAGGTGATGGTACATAGATGTATAGATCTGTGAGATATTAGAGCCCAAAGAGAACTTGGGGTGCTCCCAGTTCCTGACAGAGGAGCTAGATATGGAGGAGGTTTGGACTTGGGAGCAGCTATATCGGGACTGACTACGTAGCCAAAGTTCAACAATACAAGAAGAAGATGCTAGAGAGTCTTGCTGTCATTGCAAGGGAAGAAGATCTCGAATATTGGATAGATGGCCCGACTCATCAAAGGCAGGAGGACTCAGAAAGCAATGAATGTGTACAATACTACCCACATTCGTATAATTAATTTATTACAGGTGCTTGCTTTTCATTAAGGGATTTTTAATCTTTGCCTTTTTATATGGCTTATCATCATTGAGGTCAAAACAAACAATGAGTCTGGTGGCACTTTTAAAGGCTAACAAATTTATTTCTCACATGAGCTTTCTCCCAAGTAAGCTCATGCAATAAATACATTTGTTAGTCTTTAAAAGTGGCACCAGACTCCTTGTTTGTTTTACTGGACTAGACTAACATGAGTACCCCTTTGGAACTTGTCATCATTGGGTCAAGATCATCTCTGGGTTTACTCTGTTGGTGGGGTGCTTTTTAGTGTACGTTGGGAACATGAGTAAAATGGGGACAAAATTATTGGCAACACTGCTGTCCTCTGGGAACTGGGGTGAGACCACCACCTCATTTCAAATATGTCTCCAAAGAGCCATCAGATGGTTATGACTTTCACTCACTATTGACTTGAGGCTAAGATCAGCCAGTGGCCTACAGTAGAAGTGAAAGGCTCTGTGTCCCATTCGCAACTCCCAAAGTCATCCATTCCCAAATATATTCTTGTGGGTTCACAAAAAGCTGAAAAAGCAACAGCAATTGTATTTCTGGATCTGGTGGGGAAAAAATCATATATTTTTTTATTTTTTTAAAGAAAAAAAGTCTAGTGCCCCAAAGTAATCAGACAAACGAGACTCTTTAATGGCTGATGATTGGAGGAAAGCTTCACTGATTAAAGACCAAACCTGACAGAGTATCAATCACTGCTCTTTTTGATTAAGTACCAGACTAATCTCTGTCACTGTATAATGACTACCCTGGCAAACAGTCTGATTGCTGCAGGCAAATCATTTACATTAATCAAATAAAGTACGAAAGGGAGTGATGTACTTCACTGTATAAGACAAGATGCTGGATATCTCATGCTAAAGAAACAAGCTGGGTAAGGATACCCTATATGCATTGTAGGCCTCTGCAGAAAGACAAAAAACCTCAGGTGGAATATTCGTACTGCTTCTTTGTTCTAAAAGCAGACTATAGCGGTGTTTGTTCCTGCTTTCACTGACCCAGGGTGTCTCAGTAAACATGTCATCAACAATTCATCAGCAAAGCCAGTTCTAATAGGTGAGGTGTTCCAAATATAAAGCAATTAGATGGGGAGGGCTTTCCTCGTGTCTGCCTGTCGGGTCTTGGCAAAAGGCTCAGGGTCCAACTGATGGCCATGTTTTGCCCTGATATTGTTTTGGGGTTTTTTGTCCTCCTCTGCAGGATGGGGCACAGGTTATCTGCAGATTTAAATTAGTGTAAATGATGGATTCTGTATAACTTTGGTAATTCAGTCAGAGATTATGAGTCCATTACAGGAGTGGGTGGGTGCATTTCTGTGGCTTGCAATGTGCAGGAACTCAAACTAGATAATCATGATGGTCGCTTCTTGCCTTAAAGTCTCGGAGTTTATCCTAACTGATGCACCACTCTTCGTCTGATTGCATTGGGCAGGAAGTTTTGATGGCTAATAGTTAGAGGTGGATCAGGGGCCGCAGGGCCACTGGGCCTCCCCAACTGTTGACCCCTCACCTGAACCCCCTCTTCTGCCCTGCCTGCCTAGGGCCCTGACACAGGCGGGCCACCACTGACATCACTGGCAGGGCGAAGTGGAGCACGTAGTGCGGCTTCTGCTGCAGCCCAAAGGCCACGCTGAAGGCCATGCTGCATGCTCCAGTTGGCTCTGCCACCCCTGGGGGCCAACCAGCCAGGCTGCAGTCGGCCTGCCCTGCCCCTAGGGTGGCACGGCCAGCACAGGCGTGGCCCAGGGCTGGGGCAGGAGCACAGAGCTTGGCCACTGGGTTGGCTCACTCCGCCACTGGGGGTGGACCAGCTGGCCCAGGGGCAGGGTGGGAGGACAGAGTCTGGCCTCTGTGGTGGGCCCCTAGGCACAGGCCCCTCTGACCCTTGTAATAATCAGCCCCGCTAATCACGAAAAGGCAAAGATAAACAGTGAAAAATTCCTTAAGCAAGTGGTGAAAAAGGAACAACGGTATTTGGACACATAATTCGTCCGTGCTGGAAAGCTTTTCAGGTCAATGTGGTTATGATGCTGGTAGACGAAGTGCCTGCCCAGGCCTCACTCAGCACCTACAGATGCACAGCTGGAAAGCTTTCTGGCTTACCTGTTAACATCTAATATCTAATACTAAGTTAATAAGAATGTGTTTAGTGTATAAACTTTATGAACTGCTTGTAGGATGTTCCATGTATTGATCTCCCTTATAACCTCTATAGCCAGAGGTATAAAATTGTATTGAGCGTTTGCACTGTAAGCTTCTGCAATTGTGTGACTTGCCAAACAGTAAAAGAAGTATTAATTAAGGTAATTAAGCTGGCCCACTGAAGGCAAATAAGGGATTGTGTAGCATCAAAGGAGAGAGTCCCTGTTGTTTACATTCCTAACTCCCTCCAGGTAGGGGATACCTATGAAGGAACTCATCCCGCCAATTTGGGCTCCGGAGCGGAGAGGATAAAAATCCCTGTTAAGGAGAAACTGAGTATCTTTGCTGCTTGGACTCTTACAAGTACTGGAGCTAAGAAACAAAAAGTAGAGATTCTCCAGGATCAACCTAAAAAAACATTCAGTGCTGACAAATTACTGCATTTCTGTCACCTTCTGAATCATGGACTGAGTTCATTTGTTTATACGTTTCCTGTTTTAAGTTGTAAATACCTCTCTCTCATTTCTGTTACCTAGTGAATAAATTCCTAATTAGATCTCACATGAAACACAACACTGGTAGGCAACCCTATAGTAAACTAAGGTACAAATTGATCCAAGGTAAGACTGGTGTCTTGGGACTAGGAGCAACCTGACTATTTTGTGATCTTGGCTATATGACCCTTTATCAGTTTGGAGTGACCAAGGGGGCTGTCTGTGACACCATCTTAAGACTATTCTAGTACTTTGGGATTATACGTTTGTTGCTGGGTTGGTGATAGAAAGTACCACTAGTATGAGGTGTCTGTTCTGCTTTTTGAAAGTCTGTCCTCAGGTTGTCATTCACAGTCGTGAACCACTCCAGACAGTGTGACTGTAGTTCTACCTGCTGTGAATTCAGCCCAAAGCTAATAAATATATCACCTGTATTGGAACAATGGCATTTTTCTTCTGGGCTGTGATTGACTGAAATCTTTTTCCTGTCATATAATCAATGATTGTAAGTTGCCATGTACATTTATGGCTCTATAGAAATAATAAATTACTGCTGAACAAATGATATATGGGTAGAGACTATGAGAAACAGTAATTTGAAAGAGCAATGCCTTATTAGTCTTTAAATTAACAACATAAGAAAAATGAATTCCATTTATCATGGGACAGACCTACTACAAATATAATATATAATATGCTTTTGTGACCAAAGAGGCTTATCAGAGGGAAGAAACCACAGCAAGTAGCTCAAATAGAAACTTGAATTTAAAATTGAATTTTCATGACATCACAGGCTAACGGCTGCATGCAATTGTCTGCTTCATTTGCAATCACAGTTACTGCACCTGTGTGAGCAAACTGGGCAGTTATACATGCAGCTGGTCATCCAACTGGCCACTTACTGTGCACAAATCAAGACCCAATTTGTGTATGTCATTGCAGTAATTGTGTGCAGTACTTGTCTGATTTTCAAAATTGGATCCCTGTAACTGGAGAGGGACGGTGAAAGAATGTGAAATGCAGAAAAGAAGAGGTCCATTAAACATCCTTATTTTTAAGGGCAAGAGTCAAACATTTGAGGTTTACCCATTAGGAACTGATATGGATTTTACCCAGAGCTTCCAGGCAAGTGTAAGGAAGCCACTAAGACTGAGTACAAAATGTATTGTGAGATAAAGGTTGAGAGTGGTAACAAAATCACAACTCTAAAACATTTGTATCCTGGGCCAATTATGAGATTTCATTGTCTATATGTGTGTTGTAGGTACAGGTGAGAGATAGACTGGACCTTGTCAGTCTTCAGCTGAGGGACTTCTCAATGACACGGGAAGTTATGTTAGCTATAAATAACTTTGAATGATGTGCCTGCACTACAGGTAAGCAAAATAGTTTGGACTGGATGCTTGCTGCTTAAAATAATACAGTGTAGTTGGGTCCAAAAACCTAGTAACTTTTTAACCACCGAATAGCTGAAGTTCCAAAGAGGTAGCCGTGTTAGTCTGTTGCAGAAAAACAACAGAGTCCTGTGGCACTTTTAAAGACTAACAGATTTATTTGTCGCATGAGCTTTCGTGGGAGAAAATCCCACTTCGTCAGACTCTTTGAAGATACTGATAAATTTCAAGTGTGGAATTAAGATGAATATTTAGAAGACCTAAATCCTAATCAAATCATAAAATCTTAATTTTGAGTATGGATGGGATTTTCAAAGGCACCTAAGTGATACAGGAGCATTTTGAACATTTTATCCTGTCTCACTTGGCGCAGTTGATATGTACTACAAGCCATCAGGAAAAAGAAATTAAACATTTCGATGGGCATAAATGAAGAATCTTTGAAAGGCTGAACAGTACCACCAATAGCAAATTTCTTTTCCACTTTAAAAAAAGCGTTTGTCCAAGCAGCCATGAAAGTTGGAATGTATGGCAGAGGATAAAAGCCTACACCATCTCTGGAGGTTTCTGACAGCCAAGTCTTAAAACAACCCGTTTTCAGCTTGTTCCATTTTCTGTTCCTGTATAGTTGTCAACGTGCTAGTGAAATAGAATGTTTTTGGTGCTATTTTTCTGCTGTTGTCATAATAATATACTTTGGGGACAAGACAATATCTGTGATTAACACTCATGAGATAACGCATTGTTACAACACTGATTAGAACAAGAACAAAAAGCACTGCAGACAAATCCATTGTTTTGACAGCCTCTCCATTTTGATGACAAAGATTTAACAAGAAGAGGAAAGGTTATAAAAAGAATATTGATGCTGTGAGAGTTGAGATTGTAATGTGGTTGCTCTCAATAGAAGTGGCAGAAAAGACTGGAGGAAAGCAATTGATGAACATACTGGTATACAAAGAAAATCATAGGGACAACAGCACAATCCTTCAAAACTTAACTAGCTTAAGGCTAGTATTCTTCATTTTAAACTGGGCCTTCCTTGTGTATATCAATGAACGCAGCAGGCAATTTTTTACTAACTAGTAACATAGGAATTAAAATAATGGAACAAAAGGCACAAGCCAGTCTCCAAAAAACAGCAGTTTCCTTAATATTATCTGAATCCCAGTTTTCCTTTTTTTGGTGTTCATTGGGTGCGTCTACACAGGCAAGTTAAGCTGACTTAAGGACGCTTAAATTGACCTAAACAAAGCCACATCCACACTGGGCTTTTCTTAAGTTGTCTTAAGCATTTCCTTAAGTCGACTTAATAACACCTCCTTTTAGGTCGACTTAAGCCAGTGTAGACGGGGATTAAAACCAAGTCGACTTTATTAAGTCGACTTAAAGCCAATACAATGGCTATCTCTGCTGTTAAGTCAACAAAGTCGACTTAAAGTGTAGCCAATTTGTTAAATCAACTTAACAAGTTCGATTTAACTTTGTAAGTGGAGACATAGCCATTATTAGTATGTCTTGCAATTAACATTTCAAATCCTCGTTACTCTCTTATTACCACCGCTAACATAGGAACATGAAACCATAGGAATGACCAGATTGGGTCAGGCTCATAATCCATCTAGTCCAGTATCCTGTCTCCAACAGTGAACAGCTGCAGGGGACAGTATAAGAAATGTCAACAATCATATGTGGAATGATGTCCCCTTTCCCCCATCCATGGTTATTCCATTCCCTAAAATTAGAGATTAGCATAAACTTTGAAGCATGAGGTTTTATGTCCTTTCTAAAAAATTTAGCATCAACTGTTGTAATGCTGCATATTCTAATTTTCCATTTTATATGGAATCTTGAATCTTGCCACGTTCTTGGCCTTACCAATGTCCTGTGATGATGAGTTCCACTGTCTAATTACGCATAATGTAAAAAAGTAGGTGCTGTCATCAATTTTGAGTTGTCATCTCTCAATTTCTTATTTCTCTCATTGAATGACCCTTTTTTCTTTCCATCAAAGTGCCTGATTCATTTCTTCAACCTTGCTTAAAGTAAATAAACATTTTAAAAAATCTCACATCATTTTCCCTCTAGGGAGAAAGAGAAAACCAGATGTCAAAGATACTATTTACGCTACTTAATGCCTTTTGGAAGGTGCTTATATACCATGGAGATGGGCATGATAGAAGAAGCAGAATAGAATAGAGTTATACTAACTAGTTCTTTTTTATAGTGAAATCTATGTTTCTGGATTACATTTGTTGTCTTCTCAACAAATTTCTGGGCAAGTTGTACCTGGCAATTTGAACAAAACATTCTTATCCATTATCCTATCTTTATCATTATGAGGGGCAATGTGTTCCTGCACCATCTCTCAAGAATGTGTTTATATTATTACTTAAGACCTCTGTGTGTCTCTGTACTATCCTCTCAGGTCAGAAATGTGCTTGCTTAGTTAGCTGAGACCCAGCATTGCTATTCTAATATGGCTTACCCTCATTCACAGCCTTTAGTTCACAAGGCTTAGCCGTGCCTAGGGCTCCAGAAAGGCCTAAAGACCTGTAATGTCCACTCTGTACATTCTCAATACTGCAATAATTTCCCTTCCTCTCATATCAGTTTTGGCTTTGTGGCACTCTCCAACTTGTTTGGAAAATCAGGTGCCAGGGCAGAAGGCTAGCAGTCCTAATACTAAAGATAATGCATTTTTCCCCACTGACGGTGTGACAGTCTGTTCAGTGATGTCTTGCTCAGAACTGTGAACCACTACGTTACTCTGTCTGGCTTAGCAAGATTGAGAGCGTTACTGCCTCTAAGTTTCTCTGACACACCAGCCTGTCTGCCTTGCTAGCAAACTCTTCAAGGCTCTGCCAATCTAAACTTCGCCTTGCAGATAACCAGTGAGCCCCAGTTCCTAAGTTCCCAAGGGACATCTCCTTGTAGTGTCCCTCTTATTGGATACTCAGCGACATTGTGAAGTTTGCTGCCTCCAAAGAGACAGAAGACACCTCAACCTGCAAGGCTAGCTTCACTTCACCACACAGCATCAAGATGGTTTTGTAAAGGAATAAGAATAAGTTTGTTAATAACGAAGAGAGGGTTTTTTTAAGTGATACTAAGTAAGAGAAAAAGAAATGGCTACAAACAAAATAAAACATGCTTTCTAAAACTTAATCCTAGCAAGTTACAGTCTTTGCCCAAGCCGTTTTCTTACATTGTTACCAGGATCTCCAACCCTCCAGGCCAATGCTCATGGAATCAAAGGGAGCTGTCCCTTTGTTTGCTAAGAGATGGACAAAAATCATATATTTCTGCTCCCTCTATATTATCCAAAATTCATTGCCTTTGCCTCAAGGGCCAGGAAGGACTCCTGGGTTCCACATTCTGTCCCCTGATGTGCTCGCTATGTGGCTGCTTGTTAGCTTGAGAGCTTTATTTACAGTATGTGTTAAGGTATTTCCATGTCTTCTGCCAGGACCCAAGGTGATCAGATAGGTAAATACATGTTCCTTTGTCTAGGGTGGCCTGGGTTTATGCACTGCCTTCTAAGCACATTTTATGACTCTTTGTACTCAAGCATCCATAAATCACACAATGATACATCACCACTTACATATGCTACCTTACATGACACCTTCAAGATATGTATTACGACTACAGTGTGCCGAGGCTAAGGAGTGTGTCAGGCCTAATATGAATTAGATCAGTGGTTTTCAAACTATGGGTCGGGACCCAGTATTGGGTCACAGACCTTCAGTTCCTGGGTCGCGGCACCCCCTGCTGCTGCCATCAAAAGACTGGAATGCATCGCTCAAAGATGTAATTGTTGGGTCGCAGGCATAAATGATATTTTTCAACTGTGTCCCAAGAAAAAACATTTGAAAACCACTGAATTAGAGTATGGTGAGCCCTCTGCTAGATGGGACTGAATGGCAGTTAGGGTCACAACTACTCTCCCATGGTTCATTACCTAGAAGTTCACCTTGAAATGACCCTGCACCATTTACTTCAGCCTGTTGCCCACATTTCCCCACATCGCTGGCACACGTATGTGACACAGCACTGATGAAAAGCAATATAGTCACGAATGTTTTTGGTTGTCTTAATTAGGTGCAATACAGTATACCCCAAAGTGTGATTCAAGTCAAGAATAGCCTTCACCTGCTCTCAGAGTAAAGCATATGGAGGCTGTGGCTCATGACCAACAACTTTTGATGCCAACGTTAGGTGCCAAAGCATGTATTTCATTACAGGCCAACACTTTCCGGCACCTAATGGCTCTGCACACTGTGCAGTTTAGAAGTATAATGAAGTTATTTATTGAGCATAGCAAAGTCAAAATTGAGCCCCAGTGATGGTATGTTTGGGATCTACTTGTCTTGAATAATTTTCCATGCTGAGATGGCCATGGTGTGTTATTCATCTCATCACTCATGGGTTCTGTCATTGCTTTCAGACACTGGGGGTATTTTACAAAAATGTCTAGGGGCAGATATTAATATCACATAGTCATCTGCTCTTTCCTCATTGGTGTTAGCATATATTTTCCACAGGTTTCTAACAATCAGGCAAAGCTCTGATTTATTAGATAGCTTATTAATAATAAGAAGGCCCTGAAGCACATGAAAAAGTGTGCTTTACTGTACTGCTTCAATTTGTTTGATGTGTTTTTTATAAATATCAGCTTTTGCAGGGGAAATCATGATCCCTTAACTCAGTTCTCAGCAGCTAAATGTAAGAGAAAGAGATTTTCAAATATCCTGTTCAGAAAGGGCAGGGGTCCGTCAAAACTGTGGATCCAAGCACCCATGGGCTTTGAGAAAATTTTTATATGAAACTTGAGAAAATCTCTATCTCCAAACTAGGTCAAAGCAGAACCTCAGATCCCGATACCCAGAAACCAGAGGAACATTCACATTTTGTTAGGACCCATTGCTAATTTTGTGCAATTTGTGAAATGTGCATGTCTAATGAAAATGCAATTACTACCATTTTCATTCTAACCTACAATTTTTAGGCATTCATGCACAAAACTTCACTATATTTGCAAATATAAGTTGTATATGCAATAGTCAGAATTGTGTTTGCAATGTAACACTCTGAGCCTTACAGTCAAGACACCTCCTGACACTTCTCCTCACAACAGCTGCTTTACTCTACTGCAGTTTCATTGGCTATGTCTACACTTGAAAGTTAGGTCGACTTAAGGATGTTTAAGTTGACCTAACTTAGTCCCTGTCCACACCAGGCTTTCATTAAGTCGACTGACGGGGCTTCCTTAAGTAGACTTAATAAATACCACCGTTTAGGTCGACTTAACAGCTAAGTCGATTTGTTAAGTCGACCTAAACCCAGTGTGGACATCCTAGGTCAACTTAGTTCTCTAAGTCGACCTAGGGCTCGGGACAGGGGAGCCATGGGTCCCTTCTCCCTGGGACCCCCTACCCCCTGACGGAAGGGAGCCATGCTCCCTTCCAGCCAGGAAGCCTCGAGGTCCCAACAAGAAGGCAGCCATGGCTGCCCTCTCCCTGGGACCTGCGGGAGTCCTGGCAAGAAGGGAGCCGCAGCTGCCCTCTCCCTGGTACCTGGGTCCCGGCCAGAAGGAAGCCGCAGGCTGCACTCCCTTCTCCAGGACCCGAGCGGGTCCCAGCCAGAAGGGAGCCCTGCTCTCTTCTCCCCAGACCCGCGCAGGTTTGGGCAAGAAGGGAGCTACCAGTGCTCAGCTGACAGGGGAACCCCAGAAGATCCCCTGCCAAAAAAAAAAAAAAAAAAAAAAAAAAAAAAGGACCCCGTGGGTCTGGGGAGACGGCAGTGGGGCTCCGGGCAACAAGGGAGCCTGTGCTCCCTTCTCCCCGGGACCCACGTGGGGGTCCCTGCAAGAAGGGAGCCTGGGTTCCAACCCATGGCTCCCTTCTGCTGGGAAGCCGCAGGTCTCAGCGAGAAAGGAGCTGCGGGTCCCAGCAAGAAGGAACCCACGCGTTCTTTCTGCCAGGGACCGCAGCTCCCTGCTCAGCAGGGAGCAGGGGCTCTCTGCTGACCAGGGAGCCCCAGCTATGTACACCCTTGAAAAGTTAAGTTGACTTGTTAAGTCGACTTAACTTTTTAAGTGTATACATAGCCACTGATTTTAGTAAAGTTAATTGTAATTTACTCTGGGGTGAGAGTAAAATCAGATCCACATTCCGTTCAGGCTCAAATGTGCCTTTAAGCACATTTGTGAGCAAACAGTGGTGGCTAAGCTCCTGGGGAAACTATGACTCACAGTTCCCTGCCTCTTTCTCTTTTGCTCCAAGGTGGTCATAAACTCTTGCGTGCCTGTATCTTATGTGACACCACCTGTGCTGGCTCAGCTGTGCTGGCTTGCCAGTTGCAAAAGAAAACACTCTGTTCAGTCCATGCTCCTGTCTGACTATTTCTGCCTGTTCTGGTTGAAACACAGTGTGGTGAGCCTGGATTGCTGACTTACCCCCAGACAGCTGGATCCACAGTCAGGGTAGTTCACAGAAAGATGTAAGGGCATTCTGTCTCTTCCTTATGCCCCATTGCAGACGGATAAGCCAAGTCAGACTGCAGCCCTTATGCTAAATTAAAATTTATTTTATTCTAAAAACAATTTAATTAATGCTTTTCCAGTCATGTTTAGCACACCTGGGATTACAGATTGAATGTAGCAGTGGCATTACATTAATGTTTGCATTTGACAACCAGGACCTGGAAGAAAATAGCATTCAGGGTCTGAACAGGCAAAGTATGACGATAATTGGGATTTTCCAGTTCTTTGTGCTATCAAGATCTATTTCAGCTTTCTGCTTTCAGGCAATGAGCAAAGGTTGCACAGCAGTGTCTCACATGCATGCCCCTTTTCATGCTTTCTCCCCAGAAATGCTTTCTCATTAGTGACACAATACCAGATAATCAAAAACAAACAAATCCCAGGCTCAATGAAGCGACCTGTTATTGTCACCTTCTGTTTCCAGCCATATCTGTACAAGGCCTGATTAATTAAAAACAGTTTGCAGGAGATGCACAGTGCTACCCATGAATATTCATGCAAGCATCGAATGTGTATTGTGCATTAGTGAATGATAAAAGGAATAGGACTTATGTGGACATCTTCTGAATCCTCCAGGCATGAACCAGGTTTCAGGGAATCTGCATTTATGAGAGAAATTCCAGTGTGAGCGAGGGAAATAAATGATTTCTGGCCAAAATTATTAATTGGCTATTTCTGTCTAACATCAAAAAAGTCCCAAAGCAATACTCTGCAGAGGAGCTGACATGCAGGATATGTGCATGTGCTTGGAGTAGAAGAACATAATAGATCCTTTTTTTCTTTCAATGAGTGACATGCCTGCTGATACCAAAAATAAGCTGCCTGTCAATCTCTCCTTCCCAGGATGTTTTTAGATCTCCCAGTGGTCTCTACAATAGCACAAATGTGACTGCTGCATTTCAAAGAGAAAACAGACAGATTGTTGCATATGTACATAGGCTGTAAAGGGAAGCAGCAGACTGAAAATAGCAGAAGGGGGAGAATAAAATCATTTGACAAACAAAGTAACAATGGAAACCCACTTTAACCCATTGGTAACTCTGCAATGGTATGGGGCTGGCTAAGAGTCTTAGGGCAAGTCTTCACTGATGGCAGCAAATTTGCCACCATCAAATCGATCTTCCTGATGGACTGAAGATTGCTGAAGATCACCCCAAGAACTGGAGCAGTGCTGAGGTTAAGGGACAGGCCAGGCATAACAGAATCGAAGGGAGATAATGCAAGTTATTTTAAGTAACTCATGTATGTCCCTTCAACTGCTGCCAAAATGGGCAGTGTCGACCTGCCCTCTGACACAAAGAATATTAGGAAGGAGCATACCAGTTATCCACCCCAAGTATCTTCTTACTTTGCCCATATTATGGGATGCTAAACACATTTACATTGAACCCATTTATTCCACCTGTTTACACTTCTTCCAAATTCCAAGGATTTTTCCAAAGAGGAACATCATTCCTAATTTCTCTAGCCCTCTTATTATCAACATGGGAAGAGACTGGGGGGATATCTTCCAAACAGCCAGGAGTTGATAGCAGGATGTAATAATTTACAAACACCATCTTCCTTGAGGAAAAAAAATCACAATTCATTCTAAAGTAAAGAGATCCCAGTTCTCCCTAAATAACTTAATGCCTCTATGGTGTCTGGCTTGGCAGTGGTCTATCAAGACTATAGGTTTCATCATGCAGTTTGACCTGGCTCTTGGAACAAGAGGAAGAATTGCATCCTGGTGACGGAAATCTTCATGGGACACAAATTAATTTGAAGGATGAAGGTAGCTGCAAGCTTCACTGTATAGCTGCCTGAACAAAATAGCTTCTGGATCAAAGTGTGACCATCCCTGCAATAAAATCCCATCTGATTTTTGCACACAGGTTAATGCTGGTGTCAGGGACAGCTGCAGATAATTGCTCTCTTCTCAGTAAAGGTTCCCTGTTCATTTTAATCAACATGAGTACTTACTGCAAGTCCTGCCTTATCTGTGCTTGACACACTTCCTAGTGGCATGCTGAACACCTGTCTGGTGTGTAAGATATAAGTAGTTATGAGAGCAGTAACCTTCTTTGCGTATTAATGACCAGTTAGTAAAGTCTTTAAATACTGCCATTCCCAGGAGAAATATGTGGTTATTTCCCAACCCCTACCACCCCCCCAAAGTGCTGCAGGATGACAGAGTTTGAAAGTTACTGTAAGGACATTACCCTACAGGAATCCGTGTTTCCTACAAGCACATCTAGGACTAGCTCACCCAGACGATTTTGATTATCTCGGTCTGTTTTCTTGTGACGCAATGTAATATGGGTTGCGGGACTCATACAAGAGCACTGGCAAATTTAAATGAAGAGGAATGAACTGTCGGATGACAACTTTCACACCTGAGTAGCTAGAGTTAGGGGCCTAAACTTATTTAGGCATCTTTATCTAAGTGGAATTGTTTTTAGGAGTGCTGAATGTCTGCAGCTTTCTCTGACTCCAGTGGGGCCCAGGTTTGAAAATTCCAAAGAAGTAGCCATGTTAGTCTAGTGCAGAGAAACAAACAGAGTCCTGTGTTTGAAAATGGAAGTCACGCAAAAATGAATTAATTGGGAACTGTGGCTTTTCAGTGCCTTTGGAAATGAGGCTGCTTTTATTGAGGTGCCAAACTGTGAATGCAAGTGTTTAACTAAAATAGAAGAAATGTGGATCTGGTTTTATAATTCCTGTCGTTCGAAGATGGTTGGTTTGACCAAGTTCATAGCTGAAGGTCTGGTCAGAAAATTCTGATGTGGATTCCACATTTAGGTAGGTCAGGACTGAGTTTCTAGTGTTATGCGGGATTCCAGAAGGGGGAGAAAGACTCTGGACGCCTCTTTTGGTGGTAATCACTTTGGCTGCATCTACACTCGTAAATTAAGTTGACTTAAGCTTGCTTAAGTTGACTTAATTTACCCTGCGTCTACACTACAGTTTTCTTAAGTCGACTTAAGGAAAATAAAGTTGTCTTAATGAAAATTAAGTCGACTTTATTAAACCTAGATTTAGTTTGATTTAGGGCTTAAGTTGGCTCCCTAGAGTTGACTTAAGCCAATGTAGCCATGGGGTAGCCCTAAGTCGACTTAGGGCTACCACAGGACTGCACCAATGCCCTCCCTGCTGGGGGGGCACAGGGGGAGCCTGCCGCTATGCCCTGCCAGGGTCCCTGTCCCCCTTTGCCCCATTGTACCTATGTACAGTGGGTCAAAGGCTGAGCCCCCTGGCATTGGGCAAGGGGTGCCCTCCCTGCCCCCGTGGATCTACCCTAGGTCCCCCTAGCTCCTAGGGCTATTTCTACACTTGCACTTTTAAGTCGACTTTAACTAAGTTGACTTAACTAAGTCGACTTAAAGTTGACTTAGTTAGGTCGACTTAGTGTGTCTACACTTAAAATTAAAGTCGACTTAAAGGGGAACTTACAAAGTCGACCTAGAGTGTCCACACTGGATGCTCTAGGTCGACTTTGTGGGGCTAGGGGGACCTTGGGCAGGTCCACGGTGGCAGGGGGGGCACCCCTTGTGTGCAGTGGGGCAAAGGGGGACAGGGACCCTGGCTGGGCAGAGACCTGTGTGTGATGCTGTCTGGATTTAGGGAAGCATTTATGATATTATTTTCAATGGATATCTCATAAATGCTATAATCCATAGGAACTATGTCATGTTTGATATCGATAGAAAGGTAGTAATTTGCTGGGAATGATTATATAGTTTATGTCTAGGAATTCTATTTCGATTAGAAGTTAGGAATTTGATGTTATATCCGTACTTGAACTTGTGTCATTCTGGAGGATTACCTTAGACGGGAGGGTGTGAACAACCATTGTCTCCTTAATGTTTAGGAATTTTCCAGGTAGAATGGTCCCAGGGAGTATCCTGATGAGCCATTAAGGACATAAAGAATACAACCATTGTGTCCTTAATGGCTCATCAGCTTACTCCCTGGGACCATATCACCTGGCAGATTCCTTAACATTAAGGAGACAATGGTTGTCTTTATTTTGCTTAAGTCGACTTAAGGAAGCTGCTTAAGTCGACTTAAGCAAAGTGTAGTGTAGACGCAGGGCAAATTAAGTCGACTTAAGCCAAGCTTAAATCGACTTAATTTACCAGGGTAGACGCAGCCTAGAAGTCAATCTAGGCATCCAATGTGGACTCTCTAGGTCGACTTAGTAAGTTCCCCCCAAAGTTGACTTAAAATTTAAGTGTAGGCTCACTAAGTCGACTTAACTAAGTCGACTTAAAGTCAACTTAGTTAAGTAGACATAGCTAAAGTCGACTGAAATTTCCAAGTGTATATATAGCCTTTGTTTGTAACTTTTATTAATTTGGTATGAAGGTACAAGTTTAGAAAAACATAAGCCACAGTTCAATGGTTGAGTAGACCATCTAATAAAATTGCACAACAGATACAGTAGGTAACCAGATCTATCCCAAAAACGGGAAGGTCAAGCTCATCCAAGTAAGTTTCTAGATACCGATACATATATCAACAGTATAAGGCAGAGAAGGCCTAGCTTGTAATTGCAGCTCTAAGTTAGGCAGCACAGAATAAAACATAGAAGACAAACCGCGATGCTCTTACACTCACACATCCATAGTTGTGACATACTCATACCTGTCAGACGCAGGGCTTACTTAAGACTGGCCAGGACAAAGTTAGCCCAGGTGCCAAGGATTGAGGGGGTGAGGAAGTTGCGGTGCACACCGACCCCGTTGTGTTGATGTCAGTCTTCCTTTTCGTAACTCCCAAGTCGAGTTGGTTTTGTGGATGAATTGATCAAGGGAGCTGGACTGAGCAACCCCTCTTTATCCTCTTTCATCCCCATTCAGAATTGCCTTTGACCGGTCACTTCTCCTTTCTTGATTGGCACTCCTTGGTTCTGGCCAGTCAGCGAGTTTCGCCCTTGGTCAGGAACTTTTACATGCATACCACTCATGCACCCATTGCTTAACCATTAGTGCTGCCCTTAGCAAGTTTAGGCCATGGAAACGGCTATTTAATCAAAATCTGCAATTCCTTGCAATACGAGCTGCTAAATCAGCAATTCTATATTGCGGGGGAGATTTTCTTCACAAACAAAGCTGTTAACATAGGCCTTATCTTTTAGCATACAGGGCTGATTCACTCTGGTGGCCCAGCTTCAGGCCCACCTAGGGTCTCACAGGACACTAGCATGGGTTCATTTCTAACTTTCTAGGCCAGGCTCGGTGAGAGTGAGTGCAATGGCTCTACATTTCTAGGCAAAGTCTCTTGAGGAGTCACCCAAATTGATATTGAATCTAATTCAGCAATAAAACTCTTCATTCATTTGCATGGGAAAAGCTACAGGTGCACCTTAAGTGCCTGCAGTGATCCTCTGACTTCTGATATTTTTGTGAATTTCAAATACATAAACTTCAGTGGCTCGTTTAAATCTCCACTAATTAGCTGAAGTTCAGTTATCGTATCTGTTCCTCTGGCAATTAACAGACGTATATCAATGCCAGTGTCAAAAACTGGAAAGGAGCCAATCTAGGGATCATTATCCGCCCAGAAATCCTTGGTCGCTAATCAGTACTTGATCAAGATTAGACAGTTTCCTGCTGACACTTGGCTATTAAATTCCATTTATATTGTTGCCCCATAAATACTATAAATTCTCTTTCATTAGTGCACTGCTCACAAAACCCTTTGAAAATGGAAGTTTCGTTTGAGGATGATTGAACAAAATGGCATTTAATTAGGGCAGAAGACCCCCAACTCACCATCATTTTTTAGTGTGTAGTAACTACACAGTAATTTCTTTTTGAAGCTGGTCTGCTACAGTATTTCAAAACAAATTTGTAACATTCAATGAGTAGGGCTCAGCAAGCTGGGGCACACTCTGGTTTTGACCTAAAGGGCATGGATTAACCAATACCCATGAAGAGGGCTGGGAGTTTTGAAGTTGACTTGCACTCATTCTATGCTGCTTCTGTGTGAAACAACATGGTTTGCTTCACAAAATGCTTACGTGAAAGTCAATTTTCCAGACGTAGAAACTACTGCTGAGTTTTCACACATAAATAACTTGAGGGGCATTAGAAATTCAGAACTGAAGAGTACAATGAATTAACCCAGATTCTGAAGGGTTGTGCTGTTTGGAGTGTACTGTAGATGGTTTAATTAGAACACTTGGATGCTCCTCCTATCCTATTGGGTAGATGGCCCCCTGTTAAGAACAATATCTTTTAGAGTAGAGTAGAGTAGATGATAATTTCGTTGGAGAATGAGCTTTTAAAGATCAACTTGAAAGCTGCTAAATAATGTTCTTGCTCCTAAGCTTGTCAGACAACTGTATTAAAATCCAAACTTGGTATCACCAAGCCAGTCTGTCATTTATGAGCCATTTATAAATTAACAGTGGAAACTTTGGTAGTTGGTTAAAAATCGTATTTGAAGATCTTGCATGCCAAGACAGAATGCCTAGGGCAACATTTCCCAACCAGTGTGCCATGGCACAGGGGTGTGCCCTCAGGCCTAAGCAGGTGTGCCATGACATTTTTTGAAAAACCTACTCAGAGAGTTCTATATTGGCTCATGAATATTCATGAGTTCATCTGGAGACTATATGGCAGTGTGCCTGAAAATTAATAAAGGCATCGAGGTGGCCTAGGATAGTGACTCTCAACCTTTGCAAATTACTGTGCCCCTTTCAGGAGTCTGATTTGTCTTGTGTACTCTCAAGTTTCACATCACTTAAACACTACTTACTGTTATTATAAGGAATGTTATTTTGCAAGCTTATTTTTTTATTGAAGTGATTTCTGCACAAACTGGGAATGGCAGCTTCCTGTTTTAGGTTGCAAGGTCAGAAGATGGAAAACTGTATGAAATGATCTGCGAAAACCCCATATTGAGCTTTTTCCTACGTTACCCTATTGCATTAGCAAGAGCCCTTTCTGGAGCAAACTCTACCTCATTAATCACCAGCCACCATCTTCTGTGGCCATGAACAGTGCAGCAAATAGAAAATGATATCTCACTGTGCCTTTTCCTCTTGGCACATGATGATCCCTCCACTCTTCTTGAAATGAGCTCTGGGCAAGTGGCTCAACTGAAACAACTGTTTTGTTCAGTGCTGTCCCATGGGGGGAGCGGGGCCCAGAGCCAACTGGCCTAGGTGGGGCCCCGCCCATGCTGGAGGGGAGTCGGGCCGCTCCACCCCCCCCCAGGGAGCCAGCCCAGGCAGGGAACCTGAGGCTGCCGGCCGGGAGCCAGCTCCAGCCCCGGCCCTTGAAAGAGGGGCCGCCAGTGGGGGGAGCCGACCACAGCCAGGACCCCAGGCTGCTGCGGCCGGTGCCCCAGCCGGGGACCTGAGGCCGCCACTGCTGCAGCCGGCGAGGACTGGCCCTGGCCGCATGGGGCAGGCTGGCCCAGAGGTGGGTCCCGGCCACCTGCCCTGCCCCTGGGCCTGCCTGCTCCGCCCCGGGAGTGGAGAGGGCTAGCCCAGGGGCCAGGCTTAGTGCTCCCTGCCTGCCCCGCTGCCTTCAGCAGGGAGCTGAAGGCAGCGGGGAGCAGGGAAGAGTGTGGCCGTGGGGGCGCCATGGTGCAGGCCCTGCACTGCCCCGCTGGGAGTGGGACAGTGCGGGGCCTGTGTAACCGCGGGGCCCGGGGCAATCACCCCGTTCGCCCCTCCTAGGGACAGCGCTGGTTTTGTTGGCAGCATCTGGAATGTTTTTCACACCATAAACTTTGAGCAAACATGTTGCATAGAGAAGCTGTTCATCCCCAAATGACCAGAGTCAGAACCATTAAACTGTAGATTACCAGCAAGTAACCTCTTGCAGATTCTTTCCTCTGCATTTTTTTAGCAGCAGCAGATTCCTAGGGGTGCAGCTTTCTCGCTCAGACTGTTTCAGGTACATTGAAACCTGCCATTCCCATAGGGTTTATCCATGTGCAGTAGAGGTAGATCAGTTCTTGGTCAGAGATAATCCCTAGAGAGGTTAGAAATGTAAAAAGACCTATTCTATCACCTGGTCTCTTACCTACACTGAGTTTTCTAGTGTTTGGTGCAGCGTAGTGCTGATGTGAGATGGAAATCAGCCTGAAATGTCTTATCGACCATATTATAATAAATTGTAATCTCCTGGGTCTGTGCTGCTCGCTATGGCTGATTGCACTCCACCTTGGCCGAATGGACCGAATTCTTAGTCTTCTGCACAAAGAGCACAATTCCCCTATCAGTTAACTAGAAGAGATCCTCCATTAGTCCTTCACAGTATAGGGTGTAAAACGATGCTGATTCTCTTTAATAGAGGGCGTGGTGCATAGACGCACTCTCCAGTTCACTACTGCATGTTACAATAGCCTTTTGATGTTCGGTGCAAATTCTCTCGAGAAGAAAAGTGATTATAGGAAGCCTAAGAAATTGATTGCACATATCTGAGCATATCTGCTGAAGGCCACTGTCCTTGAGAGTTGAGAAGATTGCCCAGTCTACAGCAGCGCAGCAGGTTTCCTACCAGCAAATGGAGTGATTGCTCTGCAGGGGCATGCAGGTACATGTGTAGATAATAAGGTTAGAAGTAAGAGACAGGCTGGTGGTCCTGGCCGCCACTTGTGTTATAACTTAAGGCTTGTCATTTTTTTAATCGCCTAAACTTCTCAGAGAATCCGGGACAAAAAGACAAAATTAACTCCATAGGGAGCAATTGCACTGTTATTAGCAAGGTGACATTGAGCTTGATTGTAAAGTCATCAAATGAATTAGGAAGAAAACAGACTGAATGGAGAAAATGGAGGGACCAAAGAGATTATGAATAAGGAATGACCACGGAGAATGGAAGATAATGAGAACTGTGTTTAAAGAGGATTAGAGGAGTATGGATGATAATCAGAAATAGAGGAGGATGCCATAGAATAATTAAAATTATAGATTAAAAAGGAAATCCAGGCTGTTCTGCTTACAAGTGTTCTGCTAAGGATTTTTTTAAAAAAGCTTAATTCCTGATTTCCCCAAAACTAGGTATTGAAAACATAAAGGGCGAATGCATGCCTGATCTGTGCACCAAGTTCCAGAGATTGCATGCATAGAATGGGTATTTGCATGAACAGAAGGCCAGATAGATATCATTTATGTGTTTTCAGGCATTCTTGTGTGCATAAATTAGGTATACATTTGCAAGAGCAATGTCTTGCCTGATCTTGTGAAAATAAGGTTCAATGGCCTAGATTTTCAGCGGCAGCTAGGCAATGTCTTGCCTGATCTTGTGAAAATAAGGTTCAATGGCCTAGATCTTCAACGGCAGCTAGGCAATGTCTTGCCTGATCTCGTGAAAATAAGGTTCAATGGCCTATATTTTCAATGGCAGCTAGGCAATTTCTTGGAGAAGTAAAGCCAGTCTCTGCACCCCCTGCTCTTGCCACCTCCACATAATGTACAGGTTTTATCACGGTTGGCTGGAAGCAAAAGAGAGGATTTTCTAAGGCATCTTTCTTACCAGTGTAACCTGAAACTGTCTTTAAATGGCTTTGTAATGCCAGGGACCAAGCTGGCCCAAGAACTGGATGAATGGAAGGTTGACTTACAACCATCTTCCTCTTCCAGAAAGTCGTATATTGAGTGGAGCACTGGGATCTGGCCCAGAACTCTAAACACATATATAAAATATATGTGTGTGCAAGACACAAGAGAATACTGCATATTTTATATACAGAGAGGTAGTGTTTTCTAATGATCGGAGAAAGGGATTAGAATTTAGGGTACCTGCATTCTGTCTCTAGATCCACCACTGAATCATTATGGGACCTTGGAAAAATCATTTCCAGTGATCACCATCAAAAAGTCAGGAATTGCCAGTCAGTAACATGTAACGGGCTCTGAGATCTCCAGATTGTCCCCTGTATTGTATTTGTAGGAAAAGGCACTATATGTGTTTGACATTGGTCCTGTTTCCAATTAAGATTTCAATGCAATTAAGAATCTTAACTGCACGTAGGCAATTTCATGGTTTTACATCACCAAGATATCGCCTAGGCTATTGAACCTTATTTTCACAAGATCAGGAGTTTTAACAGCAAACAGACTCAGGCCCACTCTTTCTCTCTATCCAGTATCTACAGTATGTTATAATGCTTGCAGTGCAGAACACAGCTTATTTTTACATCATGGGAACTGGTTATTTTGACTTTCATTGATTTCAGATTCTTAAATGATGGTTTATTTGGTTGCCTTGTTCCCACCTTGGTTTGGTATTTTTATACCGAAACGCCATTTGCCTTTACTAAGCCAGCCTCTGGACTATCACAAAAGTAATAATTTCATCCCATTAAAAACCCATAATCCTTAATGATAGAGTCAGGAAGAGAGCAGTGCTTTGAGAACGTTGGAATACACTAATGGGACCTCAATAGCCACTCCACTATAGTGAAATACCAGTAAGCCCCCGATTCTCTAAAGAATCGCAAATTGAAGAATGGTAATCACTTAATGTTTACTCCAAACTTTTCAGGGATGAGAAATGATGGAGGGTGGAGTGTCCTGAGTTTCTGCACTCAGAAGTAAGAAAAACATTGGAGTTCAAAGGGTAAAATTATGCAAATTAAAAACCACAGCTCAGTCCAGGGGTTCGGGTGGTGGCAGAAGCTCCGCCGGAGCTTCTGCCGCCCCCCGATCCCCCAGCTGCTCCTGCTGACAACCGGAGCCTGGGAACTGAGCTGGGGGGCTGGCTCAAAGAGGAGCAGGCCCCCCAGCTTAGTCCAGGGGTTCGGGTGGCGGCAGTAATCCACAGGCTTATGCACGGCATGGACATGGATTCAGTTGCTGCGCGTGCACAGCTGTGTCAGTTATATGCGCACGCAGGAGCTGCGTCCACGTCCCTCCGTGCATATATACAACTGTGGTTTAGTTATATAGATATGACAGATCGTGACAATGGATCATCACGTACCAGTGCCTCATAGTGATAATGGTGTAAGTGGGCAGTCCTGACAAAGAGTAAGCTGGTATTTTTCATACAAGTAGACTGAACTGATGAAGGTGAACTTTTCACATCTGCTGTTCACCCCTTTTCTTGTTCTGTAGGAGAAGGGACATTGCAAGTTGTATCCTTCCTTCTCCGTGCAGCTCTTTAAAATCCAAGATGGCTTGTGTCCAGAAAATTGTTGAATAATATATGGCTTTTCCCTACCTTGCTATTCAGAGATAATTAGTTGTGTCAGTGCAAACTAATGACCTTTGTTCACTGTACCCAGTACAGTGACTGCCCTCCTGTTTGATGTGTCTGCTCTATCCATGTCCAACTCACTAACGACTAAAGGAGGAAACTGTGGTCTGACTTTCCTGGCTTGTTTTATATGGCTCATATACCACAAGCTGCCCCAGTATTTGGGGTGGTTTTCTGTGATTTTTTTTTTTAAACCAAATAGTTTTGTTTAGCTCAAAATGTTTCACTTTTAAATTAATATTTCAACAAAAAGACATCAAAATTATTTTTTTCAAAATGTAAGTTTTTGGAATAGAAAAATGTAATTTAATTTAAAAATATTTCTTTTTAAAATTTCAGGGAGTTTTCCCTTTTCTGTCACTTATTTTTTCTGCTGGAAAAGTGTGAAAAAAAAATTGGAAAAGGGGAGTAAAAGTATTACTTTCTCTGATTATTAGTAAAACCTACTTTCACTTCTTTTCCAGTAGAAAAAGCGGGGAAAGTTTTAATTTAAAAAAAAAAAAAGTGTGAGAAAATGGGTTTTTCTCAGTTCATGTCCAAAGTTTACTTTTTTCCATCTCTCCTAGTAGAAAAAGGTAAAGGAAAAGAAAAAAGTTCTTTTTTTAAATGCATATCATTTTTTCCACTGAGAGAAGATAAAAATGTTAGCGAAAAAGAAGAAGAAAAGAGTGAGAGTTTTCCCATTAATTTGAAATGGAAAATTCTGAAAAATTCAAAACCGTTTTAGAAAATTTTCATTGTGACATATTTTGAAAGCTGAAAAAAAGAATTTTTGTGTAACAAAAATAACTTTCACTTTTATTTTTTTAATCAAAAAAAAAAAAAAAAAAAAAAAGCCCCAAAACTTTTCATCAAAATCATTTTGACAATCCCTAATCTTACCATTTGCCAGCACACTCTCAGGCACACAGGCCTGCTGGTCAAGATGTCACCTTCGTCGGTTGTTATGGCTATGGAAATGACACTTTGACACTGACAATCCCAAGTGATCCTAGCTAAACCTCAGCACATGGAGGATCCAGAAAACAAACTCCCTCAGGGATCTGTTCTTGCTCCAACTTCTTTTGAATGATTTGACGCCAACATTTCAAGGTCAATCAAGTATGCAGATGATATCTGCTGAGTATCAAGAGAAAGAGACTTAAAAAAAATAGAGAAAACCTGAACCAAGACATGAAAGCCATTAGTGGCTATGTCAAGAAATGGAGACTTAAGCCCAGTGTGTCAAAGACATGTTTCCATCTCAAGCATGCTAACACTTCATGAGAGCTCCATATCTTCTTGAATGAAGAATAACTGACACATAACCCAAAGTCAGTGTATCTAAGAGTAATTCTAGCTCACACACGTATCTGCAAAGGCCACTTCACTTATATAGTTCAGAAACTGCCTTTTAAATAAGTGCAGAGGGCCAACTTGGGGAGCAAGTACACAAACACTGCATGGCTTGGAAGTAGATCTTTGCTATTCAGGTGAAGAATACTGCGCTTTTGTGTAGTTAAACTCTTCTCACACAAAGCTAGTTAATATAAAATCAAAGCTAATGAAGAGAATAACAACAGGGACTCTGAGACCAACAAACATCAAATAGCTATTGGTCCTCTCTAATAGCCTGCCCCTAACATCAGATGCTATATTACAGCAAAGAATCTCCTTGAGAACTTCTGGGCAATGCCACAACTGTCACTTTTCAAAGAAAAAATGAGAGTCCTGTGGTACCTTAAAGACTAACAGATTTCTTTGGGCATAAGCTTTTGTGGGCTACAACTCACTTCGTCAAATCTGGGACTTTTCAAAGATATATAGAAAGCACCTCACCACCAACTCGTCAGTAGACCAATTTGTATCATGTTACTGTCCATCTCTATGGCAGACAATGCCATATTGTGGAGAGCAGTATGGGAACACGCTGCTCTCTCTGTAAGGAACTTCTTCCTCATCACTCAGCCTGATGAAAGACCCCCTGGCTTTGAGCTGCCATGCTTTCTCTGGAGCCAGCTGAGTCATTTCAGATGCAGAGACATGAGATGTGTCGCAAATGACAACACGTGGGGGGTTCAGAATCAGCATTCTGTGTAGTTACAGCATGATTGAGGATGCTATGCACTAGCTGAATGGCTGCTCATCTCCTGCTGGTCTATCAGGAACAATTTCCAGACTCCACACTGTTGCCTCTGAGGCTACTGAATGGCTAAAATGTGTGACGTCTACAAAAATCCTTTGATACTTTTGACTCTTTTACTCCTCTTGACTTAAGTATTTCTGTTTTATCTCCGTTCTTTTTTGTGTGTTTTGAACTTTTTCCCTATCTTTATTATACCCCATGGGCATTCATTACTCCTGCTACTTACCATACTACTCAGGGGTTATATCAGGGTTACAGCTGGTGTAGGTGTTCTACTGCATGCTTTATAGCTGATTTCACAAGGTGGTTAAGATCAAGTCCCTATTCATCTCCTGCCCTTCTGTTATTTTCCATGCCTGACCCCTTCTGCTCCTAATTCTGTCAACACTTCCTCACATGTTTACCTTTCCTTCCAATGAAATCTGTGGAAGTACTCACACTCATGAAGCTAGGTACATGTGTAAGTCTTTCCATGGCTGGAGCCCATGGGTGTTACACTTGTAAATTAAGTCGGCTTAAGTCGACTTAATTTACCCTGCGTCTACACTACAGTTTCCTTAAGTCGACTTAAGGAAAATAAAATCGACTTAATGAAAATTAAGTCGACTTTATTAAACCTAGATTTAATTCAACTTTAGGCTTAATTCGACTTTTTAAAGTCGACTTAAGCCAGTGTAGCCGTGGGGTAGCCCTAAGTCAACATAGGGCTACCCCAGGACTGCACCACTGCCCTCCCTGCTGGGGGGGGGCCACAGGCGGAGCCTGGCATGCCCCCCCCACAGGGCAGGGCAGAGCCCTGCCCACCCTGCCCCTATGCCCTGCCAGGATCCCTGTCCCCCTTTGCCCCATGGTACCTATGTGCCCTCCCTACCCCCGTGGACCTGCCCTAGGTCCCGCTAGCCCCTAGAAGTCGACCTAGGCATCCAGTGTGGATGCTCTAGTCGACTTTGTAAGTTCCCCCCAAAGTCGACTTAAAATTTAAGTGTAGGCTCACTAAGTCAACTTAACTAAGTCGACTTAAAGTCGACTTATTTAAGTCGACTTAGCTAAAGTCGACTTAAATTTCCAAGTGTAGACATAGCCCATGTGAGCACAGGTTGAAATGAGCTCTCAATGGTTTATTTACAGCGTGTTAATTTCACTTGTTCTTTGTGAAAAGCTTAAAGGCTTTGACTTCTTCTGTTTGCACTTTCAGGTTTACAAGTAATTAAAATAGTGGCAGACATCATTTTACTACAACCATAATGAGACCAAATCATATCATCTGTCATTTGAGACAACAGTGATATATGTGGTTAGTCATGTGTGAACTACTGTCTCACTACCTTATGTATTGTTTCAGCAATACAGAGAGTGCAGGAGCATCCAGCTCACTGAGTCTTGTAGAGATCCGTGACCAGCTATAAAACTCAGGCATCTTTCTCATATGCCCTGCAGAATCTGATTAGTGCACCATTTGAAATCAGTGCACCAGTTAAAAATATCAGTTTTCTTAATTGGTGCATACGTTTTCTTAATTGGTGCAATGATCTAAGACTATGGTCATGACTAAAAAGAATATCTTTTTCATATTTGGTGATTGCATTTTCAGCTATTTGGGGCAATCTAGGAATAATCAGTATGTTTTCTGTCTTCAGTGTTCACGTTCTGAAGCTAACATCAAAGGATTTGAGATGCTGTATGTGATGAATGTTCTTTCTTTCTTTCTTTCTTTCTTTCTTTCACTAAAAATCCCCCCTCATATCACTGGTTATTTTTTCTCAGCAAAATGTCCTTGCCCTTGACTTGAATCACAGCCCAGCATCTCACACTGCTATTGCCTTTCCCATCTCACAGAGATGTGGATCACTTTCGCATTGCACCCTTACAATGTCATCTAAAGAGAGAGCAAATATTGCAGATGAATCCTGCCAAAATTCAAGTAATTATTCTCTGAAAAGTGACAGGCGTGTTATTAAGGCCATATGGCACTACACGTAGTTTGTATAATCACTAATCGGAAAGAGCACTATTTCTAGGACATGAATGTTTGGCAACATAAACCTGACTAATAGTCTTACTATTATACATATATACATTTCTTGCCAGGAAACCAAGGAAACCATCTATTCTTAGGAGAGCAAGCCTGTTTTCTGGGTAGCAACACAAATTATTTCTAGGACTTGACATAAAAATTATTCTTGCCATCTATTTTTTGGTCAATTAAGATTGAAGATGTCCATCATAACCCTTAGGGCAGGCTGGCTAATCCTTTCCACCAGCATTTTTTGTTGCGGTTCTTGATAGTGAATGTACTTTTTGTATAGGTGATGCCAAATGCTCCTTTATCCTGTCTTACCTCCTGGGTAGCTGCTGGCGCCCTCTTCCGCAGAGTTTCTGCTGTAAACAGAGGCATTTTGGATGCAGTATGTTTATCTTCCTGGTCTGGTTCTAGGCTGAACAAAATAAATATAAAATAACACCGGAGAGTGGACCTTGCATGGTTCTTAATAGCCTGCTGGTTTGGGTGTGTTTTTTTGCCACAGTCCAGTCCAGGGAGGGAGTCCAGTCCAGCAACAACTGTTTCTCTGTTACTGCTGGGAATTTGACTGCACCGATCAACATTAGACAGGTCTTGTTAGAGCTAAGGGAAGCACGTCTGATCTCTGAGGATCAGAATAGTCCTTTATCTGTGAAGGAAACATGTGCTCTGACTGGGACGTTTTGCGAGTGGGATGCTGTCTCTTTTAGTTTGCAGTCTAAGACTGCAGTATAGTACTCAAGATTGAGGCACAGTAAACAGAGAAGAAGGCAGGGAAAAGAGCAACGCCTCCTGCCCTTGAGAGGGTTAAAAGTTGGTAATGAAAGTCTCTGCTCTGTGGAGGAACTTTTAATCCTCTCTGGAAAGAGACTGTCGGGTTGAGTATGCTTCTGGACTGAAGCTCCTGGCACAGCCTGTTTAATGCATAAATAATGTATGCATTCAGTGGAAATAAAATGAAATTAAATGTGCATTAAAAACACTTATGCCATTTTTATTGCTGAGGTTGATGAGCTTGTGCATAAAGCAGCATTCCCCTAGAGCTGGGTGAGAGGTCCTAGGGCACATAGGGTTGCAGTGCTCAAGCACTGTGTGTCTGTGGTTCTGGGAGATGCAAAACAGAAACTGTGAGATGAATTGTATAACTCCTCCATTGAGGGTAAGGGTTAAGTGACAAATGGGCTGTAGATGTCACCAGGGGTGTAGCCAGCCCCTGTTTTCTGACTGGACCCCAGCGAATGCAGGGTGGGCCTGGCCAAGGGCAGCACCCTCCCCTCCACCCCCCGAGGGAGGGTGAGAGCCACCATTTCTGGAGCTGGTAGGGGTGTGACCTTTGTAGCTGAATGGCTGGTCAGCACCTGCGGCTGCGAGCGGAGCAAAGGTGCAAAAAAGCAAAGCGTTGGCACCTCTGTCCCACTCGTGGCTGTGGATGCTGGGCCCCACAGCCGCAAGTGGAGCAGAGGCCTATGCGCTGGTGCCTCTGCTCCTCTCATGGCCACTTGCTGCTCAGTGGCCCCACAGCCTGTGGCAAAGTTCGCACTCCAGCCGGGGGCTAAGGTGGGTGGGCCTCAGGGCCAAGTGGGTGTGCCCGGCCCACCCAGGCCCACCCTTGGCTATGCCCCTGGCTGTCACAGTCACAGGATGAGAGGAATGCATTCAGTGCTCTTCATGCACTTGCAAAAAAGTCATTCAAATCAAAGGCAGCCCTACAGAGTAGGCATATCAATAGAACCCTGTGTGGATACAAAAATTTGGATTCACATCCGCTCAGTATCAGCCTGTATCCAGTCCAGGATCCATGTGCCGGGTTTTATGTCCATCTGCAACTGCAACTGCACTGCCCCGCCTCACAGCAGCTCCTGCTCTGACCATGGCAGAGCCTCTGCCTGGCTGTCACAGCTTTGCTGAGCTGAAGCTAGGGAGGAGGGGAGAAGGGAATTGTTGCCAGCTCCAAATGCAGTTCAGAGCCTCCCTTGAGCCTGATCTCAACAAGTTTTATTCTGCCTGGGCTATGGAAGCTGGAACTGCTGAGATCACTCAGCTGTTCAGGGGCAGTTTCCAGTCATCTGATTGGGTGGCTGGCAGTGGGGGAAAGGGTTGGGGGTGGCTGTCCATCACCAGCTAATTGGACCGGTCACTGGGGCTCCTAGAGTCAGAGGGAGGACTAACGAGTAAGCTGAGTACCCATGAGTGACTGTCTCTGATTGGCTGGCAGACTGCAAGCAGAGCTGAGCTGGGATTGGCTGGAGCACTTCCTTTGTTCCCTGCTATACTGTTTAACATTGCTCACTGCTCTCCTCAGCTGCGGTAGATGCAGCAGCAGCAGCTAATACATCCTGGGCAGATAAAAATAGAATCTGTATCCGAGTTCCGACAATGGATCTGTAGATACCCGTGGATCTGAAGCAGACACCCATGGATCTGCAGGCCTCTACATATCAATATGGATCTGATCCAAAACCCACTGAAATCCTTGGGAATCTTTCCACTGACATCAGTGGGTTTTGGACTGTGCCCTATATGACTTCTTTGAAGCATTGTCTGTGCTGGGGTTTTGCCCCTATTTCAGCTAGTGGTGGCCAGTCACCATTGTATTTATCCTGGTGCAATTCCATATAGTAGATAAGAAAACTTGCAATTGACATTGGTTGAATTCATCTTGATTTCAAGCAAGGGAAAACTCAGTGCAAACTCGGGCTTTGTTTATGCTGGGGTTTTCACGGGGCAACTATGACAATTGCTATCTGCTGATTGCTTTAGCTGTGGCTAGTGAAGTAGTGGCTAATGCCCTGCTCTAGAGCTAATGCTCTAGAAACTTTTGTTGCTACAGTGGTATGGAAAATGGCAGAATGAGGAAGACCAACAGCTATCACTGCCCAGAAGGTGAAATCTTTGAGCACTAGATGGGCATAACAGGTCAGGGGAGACAAACAAAAAACCCAGCAAATGAGATTGTGAAAGGGAGTGCACCTGCTGTTTAAGGACAAATCTGGTGTAATTGGAGTAGCTGAAATATGACTGAATGAGGAAATAGTCAGACAGGCTAAGTTCAAAGAGAGGGGCAGGAGGAGATGTGATAATATAAACAAGGAAGGACTTTATGTCTGGAGAGAGAAATTGCATTCAGACTGGATGGTAAAGCAGAGACACCTTGAACTCACGGCTAAACACTGACATGGTAAAACAATGATAATAGAAAACAATTAGTGATCTCCCAGGGCAAGGTGAGAAGACAGATCAGATAGAGGACTGTACAAGGGCTAGACCATTGATCATAGGAGACTGTAATTACTCTGACTTTGACTGGAATGGAAATGATGGAGGGATTTAAGAAGCAGAATGTATGTTTATTGACAGATTTCCTCATCCTGAGTTCTCAGCAGCCAGCAAAGTCAGAGGTCCTTTGGAAAAAATTACCAAAGATAGGAGAAGGGAAGCATATGCTGACTGAAATAATCAGATTTGAATTGAGTCAGTCAGCAATTAGAACAAAAGGAAATTGGTATTGAATCAGAGGCTGATTTACAAACATAGGAGGAAAATTTTATTTTATTTTATTTTTATAGTTGTACCTTTTGGATGAGCTGAGCATCGTTGTAAGGACAGTACATCTCCTTCCAGGGCTTTCTGTCCTGCTCTTGACTAAAAGAGGATTCAGTCATCCATTTGGGTCTTTTCATCTTCAGTTGTTAAGATTTTTATTATCCTGAAGCAGAGCAGGTGCAAACATTGGTAATAAATTCATCTCCAGGAGAGAAGTCAGAGAGGGAAATGTGTAGATCAATAGCACATTGAGGCCTGTATGGTGTCACTCTTCAGAAACACCCATTCTCTGCCTATGAGCTGTCTCTTTTATACCTGGCATTCCTAAGAATAAAGAAGCAGGTGCACATGGGCCTTGGGACTTATTTCGTCTTACCCTCCTAATGCCCAGTGTCTGACCTTGCCTGCTCCCACTTGCAGTATCCACCCAGACTTAAATTGAAGCCTTATGTTCCCTGTTGGGCACCCATACAAGGATGTGTAGAATTCCCTATAATGATGAGCAAAGTGAATCTCGGCAACGCTATCTCAAAGCTAGTCCCCGATCAGGCAACCCCTATATTTCCAGGCCACCCTTTGACATCAGTGAAGTCTAAATGCTTTGCAGAGTCATGAGCTTGTCTCTTGGACAATGCAACTACCTGAATCCTTATGTGAGGGCTGCCATCTTGACTGACACTCCAGGGTGCTCAAGAATGAAAATCTTCAGTTAAGCTCTCTAGATGGGGCTGTAACAGACTCACATGCTGTGTGGATTTGATATAGAAGGGAATCTGTAAAACACATTCACCAATTAGTTACATTAGCATTTCCTTTTGTGAGATTGTTACCGGACGTGAAAGAGAAGCACGTACTATTGACAATCTTTTTATCGTAAATTCATGATGAAAATAGCATCCATGGTTCAGTTAATGTAAAATGTTCTCACCCTTTTACCAACTGCTTTGTTCTCCCAGCCCAGATTTTTGTACTGCGACCTCTCAGGCCTCTCAAATCTTGAAATCAGCAATGCCGGAGCCAGCTTTAAAGGAAAACCTTAGGAGAAAAAAAACCTGTAATCATTCAAACAAAATTAAACTGTCAAAAACTACAACAAAATCCCAGTAGTATGAAGTAAATAAGCAAGGAACAGTATTAAATATGTACAAAAAGATGGTAAAAACTATTTTAGAAAACTCCCTGACAAGAGGCAGAGCAGGTAAATACAGGCTAGCGCTGTATATTCACCAAATAATGTACAGTAATGCTTTTTAAAGTGCACAGTGTGCTATAAACCAGAAAAATATTAATGCAAACTCTGGCATTTCTCTTTCTGAATTCTAATGAGACAGGAGGCTGTAAATCCAGCAGAGAGCTAATGTGGACTCTATTCATGCTGTGTTCATTAAGATCATGGCAACTTGTGTTTGAAGTCAGGCAAGACATGCAAAAGTGCCTGATCAAGAGGTTAATTTTCAGCTTGCCAGGGGACTAGGGACTGCACCTAATTTGCTCAAGATGCAGCTGCCCTCAGCTTTAGTACCAAACTGCTCAATACTTACCCACAAGCCTAGACTCATTTAAATCCTTGAGTCCTTAAAGCCTAATCCAATTCCTAGTGAAGTCAATGGGAGTCCCTCTATTTACTTTGATGGGAGCTGGATTGTGGCCTAAACACAGAGCTGCTCAGCCTGCTCAAAGGAGGGTGGGTTCTTTGCAGGTTGCACATTCGTGGCGAAGATGTGGCCAGCCGTGGTGCAGGGCCTCAGCTAGACAGGCAACTCCTAAGTGCACTGCTAAGTAATTTCCACTGGCTGGACCAGGTTCTCACCCGTGTAAATTACCACACTTCTGTTGACTCTACACCACCTACAGATCTGTCCCTGCTATTGAAGGAATTTGTATTCCTTACATTTCTGATGCAAATATGGGTTTGAAATATGTGAACACACACACACTGCACACACACAGTCATGTGCTTAGTGCATAAGGGCTACAGGATTGAGCCCAATATTGCCAATGGCTGTTTTAGAAGGAAATAAGTTTTAGGAAGGATCCAAGAAGGTCAAAGGGATGTGTAACTCTGTGATAGAGATAAGAAAGCATATCACAGGTGCTCTCAGGAGGATCACACGATAATTTACCATCTATTCCAGGTAAATGAAGAAAGGCAAACACTGAAAAATGTCAAACTAGGAAAAATAAATTCATGTTTAATTTAAAAACCCAGCTACTCATATTAAGTCAAATCACTTCAAGAGATGAGGTGGTTGAGGTAATATCTTTTCTTGGACCGCTTGGTCTCTCTAATAGCCTGGGACTTACACAGCTAAATTGCACTTGATACAATAGCATTAAATACATTTCAGTGACTAAGGTAGATCAGCTTATGGGCGGGGTTATGCTGTATATACACCCCAATGGATTCAAGCAACTAGGTCCAGCTCTCTCACTATACTGTACCATGCATGCACTAAGCTAACCATAGTCATAGACCATTGTTTCTTCCATACTTTCTGTATGTGTAATTAGTGCTCATGAGAAATCCTGCATTGACAGCCCTGGGAATCCTGTGTCTATCCACCAATTTGTCTTATTCATAGACGCAATGAGGAAGTAAAAGAATCAACAAGAAAAAGATCTTCGTTATAGTACCTTAATCGCATGGAATTTAATTTTCTGAACATAGCTATAATACACTGTATTTCCTCCAAGCTGCACAACTAAGAAGGCCTGATACTACTGATGGCCAATATTGCAAGAAGTTTTCACATGCAAAGAGAATTAGCACCATCTACTGGCCATATGAAAAAAAGCATCCATCCATTCATTTTAGCCAACTTTCCAGGAAAGGAAGGATGCTTCACCATTGTTCCTCCTTGTCACAATGCAGGCTGTTCAAGTAATGTGAGTAGCTGTAGTACAGGCTAGTACAGCACTTTGACACCAAGTGATACTTCTCTTATAAATTGCAGGCAGATAGGGCCCCGGACTGGAAATCCGAGCACTGCATCTGGCTTTGGGTGAGTGAGCAAGTCGCTCACCCTCTCTTTGCCTCTTCTTCCCCTTCTTTAAAATGATTCTTCTGATACCTGTGTCCCTTTCTACAGTATATTGAAATCTATGGGTGGAAAGTACCGTGCAGGAGCTAATCATTACTGTATGTTTAAAGCGGGCATATTAATTGTCTAGAAACGGCCCTTCCAGTCCAATTGCAATGGTATCACCCACTTTACAAAATCCGCCCTTCCATGTTTTATTTTCATATTCTGCTCATATCACCAATCACAACCTGAGCACATGGTATCCTGGGGCTCAGAGACCAGCTGGGCTTAATGGCTGGAGGAACAGCTGAGGGTCGTCAGCCCCTTTTCAGCTAATCATTTATTTCCAGAAAATGCTTTGTGCTGTCATTATTGCTTAAGTACCATCCCTGCTGCTGCATGTGAAGGAAGACAAAGAGATGGCTTTTCATTTATAGAATATGATCATTTCTATAAGTATTTGTGTCCCTCAAGAGTATGATTTCTGATAATGTTAGTCTGCTGTGACTGTTCTTTATCAGAATAATTTGGCTTGCCAATGACCATCTGAAATTAATAATTTGTTTTCAAGTATGCATTTTTTCACAAAAATGTATTTTTAAACAACCAAACAAGAACGATCACATCTTTTAATTCTTTTCTTCAACACCTTTCATTCACTGTAATCTCAAAGCTCTTATACAACAATTATTTCAACTACTGTTTAAATGCAGCCGCCTCTGGGGTGAAATGTGCCACCTCTTCAACAGCACATAGCAACACTTCAAAAATAATTAGATCAATGCAATAAAAATTTCAGTACCTAGTTGAAGTTGCAGGGGGACTTTAGGGAATCTGGAGGTCTTTACCCCAAGTGTAATTTAACCAAAACCTTGAGGCTAGCAACCTCAGACCATTGAAAAGTGCTTTAGTAATGATTAATAATAAATAAAGATTGATCATCTACAGTGCCAGTGTGGGGTGTTACATATCTAAGTACATGGAACAAAGTAATGGACAGGAAGGGAAATGCAGGGGACACCAATTTTACATTAGTTCTATGTTATAGCTAGCATCTTGTTAGCATAATGCGGATCATTCTTAAGTCCATGTCCCCATAGAGGCATCAGTTCTGTGCTCATATCTCATCTCTTTCTCGACACACTTCATTTGCAAACAGCGGTGGTCACTCAGAGTTTTCAGAGTTCTGCTCGGCACATCAACTAAGCCTAGTGCTTAATTTTATTCATGCTTAGCTTCAACTTCTGTGTACATGTCCACTGAAGTAAAACAGTCCTTTGCACCCTGTTGTGTGCTCTGCTAGGACATGCGGGGTAAACGGTTTTGCCTTTAATATTTTTTCATGTTCCTGCACTTTACAAACTGTGAATAATTAATGGAGGTTCTTTGTACTTTGTATTTGATAGGCTTTCATACCATTTTATTTCTTGACCCTGTAAAAACAAGACAGACCCCAGTTTAGGGTTTTGATCCTTGTTAGAGACAAAGCCTGCTAAAGGTAAACAGCAAAGTGAAAAAGGTGATGGAGTTAAACATGGGTTTGTGTGCTGAATATCCGCACTCCACAGACCTCTATAAGCACTCAGCTCAGAAATAAGTGATTATTTACTCCCTTCTGTGAAATCCTCTCTCTACTTCCTGATTCCCCAAAGACATCTAAGAATACTTTGTTAATGTAACTGCACGCAACTGAAACTCAGAGTATCAGAGAGGTTGCTCAAGGTCTCATTTTAGTTTTGTACTTCACCTTCCATCTCTTTTCACAAAACAACTGTTGACCTCTATCGAGTAGGAAACGGTGAGGGATGTTTCTAGTTGTTTGGCTTATTCCATTCAAAACACCCTCCTTCCGTTAGCCAAGAGATTAAACCAATGAAAACAGCATGATTCTCTCGCCCTTCAGAGCTATCGTCAATGTTATATTTATCTGAGTCTCTAAACATGCTGAGTGTCGTCATGTCTACAATAAAACTCAATAACATGCCTTTCTGCTGAAAAATATCATTGCTGTTATCATCCTTACAAAGGGGCTTTCTCAGGCAGGGGTTTTAGGCAAAAGAACTGAGAAGGGCAAAATCTAAGAGTAGCATCCATGATAGCAAATTGAGTTTCTGCATTAGTTCTAATTCCAAGCTATACAGGGCCAAATTTACAAAAATAGCCCAGTGGAATTTTCAAAAGCATCTACACTGCCGTGCTGGTTCAACAGGATATATGCAATCTACGTACTGTGGAATGAGTAACTTCCATCAATTTACTGACCCTCCCTTACCACAGTGTCTTCACTGGGCTGTGCTGATGGGAAATGTTCTCCATTCAATGCAGCATTACTCTTTTGGGGGGGGGATTGAACGGAGAGTACTTTCAGGATCGATTGAGTTGGTCTCTACTTGCCGCTCTATCGATCCCGCTGCGTTGCTCTGTAGAGACCGACACAGGCATTTCAATGTAGTCAAGTCCTAAGTGAATTAGGTGCCTAACAAACATTGGACTTTCAATTCGTAAAATATTTCAGTTGACCTGAGTCTGCATATTTTGATGAAAAATGCTGCAGCCAAAAAATGTTGTTTGTGTCCATCATTGATTGCTTCTGCAAGAACATTGGGTCAGCAAGGCAAAAAGGACGCCCAGAGAGAAACCGGTAAAGCAATCACCCGCTGTTGTGGTTTCGACCGGGAAATGGAAGAACTGCTCAAGCTTCACTCTAATTATTCCAAACTCTGCATTATGTGCAACCACAGAAAATAAAAACAAAAAACCAAGGTGATTAAAACGTAACGTGGCCTTTCGAACTCTGTTCTTCCCAAGGCTTTCAACATTCTCCTTTTTTATGACAAGCACTGACAAATTGTTGGTGGTTGGTAAGAGAGAGGATGGAAGGTGCACTTAGTTTTACCATCTGATTGGTTAATCTTCCATGATACAATTTATTCTGAGTGCTAACTATAGTGAATTTAAGGGAACACAGAGTTAAGGTGAGAAATCTGAAAAGTAAACACTGTCTACCAAGAGCCAATCAATAACTGAACAATCTGACACCCCTGCCATCTTAATTTAATTGGAGTGTATGGAAAAGACATTACGTTCCAGTGCCTGGATAAGATTGCCATAAGAGCATTATACAACAAATCGCATGACTATCCGTCATATGCAGAAAGTTATAGACAGTGAAATTAGTTTTGACTAATCACCCTTACTAGTGATCATTCAGCTCTATTGATTAAAACTTGTTTTCCAGAAGCCATTCCCAAGCTACGTGGATATTTTGCTCTCTGCTCATTCTAAAAGAGGAGTGCTCAGTTCAAAAGCATAGACAGGAAGTGATCCCTTTATTTTACTTTGACATTCAGAGATAAACAGTGTCACACTGATTTGAGTGGCCGATAAGAAAGAGTTTGTGGAAGACCCCGGTTCAGGTAGCAGCAACTAATTCACCTGCTTTGGTACTAAAATGCCTGGCACGGCTCATTCCACTTTTGCTGGAGAGAGGTTTTGGTGCTGTATGTGTGTTGGACTGGGGAAGTTCACCCTTATTAACTCTGGATGTGTATGTATATGGATGATGCTATGGACGCAACAGACCAGAACCAGAATGGGTGTAAATTGAGATCAAGGGCTGATTTACACCCGCTCAGGAGTTGCTCCAGTATTTACTTTGTTGCTGAGGCCCATTAAAATCAATAGGAATTGGGGGTCCATATCCATAGTCAAATCAGAAGCAGAATTGCTAATGCACCCATCACGGGTGGGCCTGGACACCACTACTGTAAAGCTATTTCCATACATACTTTTCAGGAGATAACTGAAAAGTGTTTGCTGAACAATTCTTAAGGTACAGGGTTCCCCGCTCTTATCTCTCCCTCCACCTCCCACTGTTTGGAAGAGCAGAGAATGTGTGTTTTTTGGTAAAGAATTAAAGTATTTCATCAGGGCTGGATTAACCAGCCTGGAGGCCCTGGGCTGTCCCCCACCGTGGGCCCCCTCACCTGGGGCCCCGCCAAGGGTCCCTTCCCCTCAGCATGGCAGCCTGTGTGCAGGCCATCTCTGCAGGGGGGCCCTGGAACAAGAAAGTACTCCTGCCCCAGCCCCACTCCAGCCAGTCTGCCTCCCGGGGGGTGGGTTGGCTGGCTTGCAACACGATCCTGGTGCAGCCCTGAGGGCCATGGGCCCTGATAGGCTGTGCTGCAGGCCATGCCTCATGCCAGCCAGCCCCACTCCCCAGGCAGAGCGAACAGGTGCTGGCCTGCTCTGCCCCACCCCTGCTTGGGGGAGTGAGTGCTCTTGCCCTGCCAGTGCTGAGCGGGGGAGCCAGATTATCATAGGGATTTTAGGGGCAGGAGCACAGGGCCCCCTTTCGGCTGGGGCCCAGGGCTTCAGCCCCTTTAGCCCCTGTGATAATCCGGCCCTGTATTTCATGTGTCTTTAGTTGCCTTTCAATGCAGTTTAACTGCTGAAAGTAAAGAAGAGGAGCCAGTGCTATGTGACCAGCCAGTTGTTCACAGCTCAATTGAATGTCCTCCTCGGATGCAATTATCTACATTTTGGATTGGAGATTGACTCAGTCTGAAAACTCACATCTGGACCTCGAGATGTGATTCAAATCACAGGTTATCCCTGTTATCTCTTTCACCCTGTTATCTCTTTTACATCAACTTTTCCTTGAAGATGAGTCCAAGAGTATAAATTTAACAGCAAGGAAAAGGCAGAAAAATGTGACCATCAGATAACAGACAAAGCACCAGTAAAATGAACTGTGGGATAAAAGAAACAGGCTGAAAGGGAGCTACAAGGAGTGAGCTAGGTCCAAGGGACAGTGCATCACGTTAAGAGGAAGTATGGGGTCTGGTTAGACCTCTGCCATTGACATGCGCCAGTCATTTCACTTTTCTGCACTGTTTAGCAACCTGCAGCTACAAAGCACCATGGGGCTGCTCAGGATTATTAATAGAGCATTCTAATAAAATTATAGCTCTGTAGCCTGTGTGTCTTCAAAAATCTTTACTGAGAAGGGGCATAATAAATGGGATTGCTCTTGTGCAATTTCTGATTAATTCTTTCCACTTATCCACTCTGATGTCTGAAAAAGCCCATTATTTCATTGACACCAACAGGGATTTACTTATCGCTGCAATATACAGGTACCTCTGTAGAATTCTTTAGTATATTTTACAGTTTGATTAGTACCCACAGCTGAAACTCTTTGGTTATGAGGCGTGAACCTGAAAGGTATTCACCTGCTGTAAAGATTTTATGTGGCTCTGATAATAAAATCAGATTCTGAACATTATTTCTGAGGCTTCTTAATGGGAGAAGGCAAAGAAAATATACCAGATGGAAGGAGGCGCTCAGAGCTGAGCATGAGAAGCATGTGTTTGAGGAAAGGCAGCCTATCATCAGGTCCTATGGATTTGGGAGAAAGGAGGACTCAGTGCTTAACACCAGCCTAGAACTTACAGTAGCTGGCTTCAAGTTTCTGCTCCACCACAAACTTCCTATGCAACCTTGGGCAAGTCACTTTAGGCCTGGATCTACGCTATTTCTTCATTACGAGCTAGTGAGGTGATTACCCCACTTGTGTGCATATATCTATAAAAGGCATTACCAAGCTAGCATGAATATAAATAGGCACAGAGCCATGGTAATTCTGTTGGCAAAAGTGGAGGCATGCCAGAGCCATGCATGCCATGTACAAACCCACCTGAAACCAGTTTTGTAAAGTCACGAGATGATATGTGGGCTTGAGCCTGCTCTGCATTGATTGGCCAGTAGCAAAAGATTTAGATGAGCCATTAACTGACTGTGAAGTCCAGAAGATGGACTGATATTGGATAAAACATTGTTTGTCAAGTGAAATGGGCTTGAAACACCCCCCAGATCTAGACATCATTAACTTTAGGGAGGTTTAGCTTCTGTCTTAACCAAACCCATGTTTTTGAATCACATCTCCAGGCCCAGATGTGAGTTTTACAGATTGCGTCAATCTCCAGTCCAAAACAGAAATAATTGTGTCCAAGGAGGACATGCAGTTGAACTGTGACAAGCTGGCTGGTCACATGGCACTGGCTCCTTGTCCTGTCTTTCAGCAGTTAAATTGCATTGAAAGGCAGCTAAAGATACATGAAAGACTTTCCTAATCATACTATTCTATGTAAGCAATTGGCGTAGTTGCCATAGGAATGTTGAGCTGTTATGAAAGTGATGGAAGGGGATTAATGGAATTGCAAATAGAGGGGTAGGTGTTCCATAGGACTATTAGAATGCAATCCACATAATTTAAAATGATGCGAACCGCTCAAAATTTCTGTTCTATTCCTGTAGGGCTTGAGTGAGACACTGTTTATACCGTTGTGATCCCATTGAATTAATGGGAGCAACACTTGGTTTATGGCAGGGTAAGCTCTGTACTTGCACTGATGTGCACACTACTGGAATATTGTGCCCTTCTGATATCCACAATTCATAAAGGCTGTTTTAAATTGGAGAGCATTCAGAGAAGAGCCTTGAGAATGATTCCAGGTTTAGAAAACCTGCCTTATAGCGATAGACTCAAAGAGCTCGATTTGTTTCTCTTAACGCAGAGAACCTTAAAGTGTTACTTGATTAGTCTATAAGTATCTTCTACTTAGGGAACAAATATTTAATAACTGGCTCGTCAATCTAGCAAAGAAAATTATCATGTGACCCAATGGCTGGAAGTTGAAGCTAGACAAATTCAGGCAGGACATGAGGCATAGATTTTTTTAACAGTGAGAGTAATTAACTATTAGAATAATTTGGGTTAATTGGTAGATTCTTCATCACTGACCATTTTTAAATGAAGATTGGATGTTTTTCTAAAAGATCTGCTCTAGGAATTATTTTGGGATGTTCTATGTCCTGTGTCGTACAAGAAATCAGACCAGATGATCATAATGGTCCTTCGGCCTTGAAATCTAGGAATCTATGAATGAAAGTAAATATATCTGATCCCTTGCAGCAAGACACACTGACTATGTCTACACTTGTAAAACGATGGCTACACTTTAAGTCAACCTTGTTAAGTCGACTTAACAGTAGACATAGCCATCCACACTGGCTTTAAGTCGACTTAAGAAGTCGACCTTCAGAGGTGGTATTAAGTCAACTTAAGCTGTTGTTAAGTCGATTTAAGGAAGCACTTAAGTCAACTTAATAAAAGCCCAGTGTGGACGCAGCTTTGTGTAGGTCGACTTAAGCGTCCTTAAGTCGACCTAAGTTGCCAGTGTAGACGCACCCATTGGGTCTTGTATTGACTATAAAGTTGCTTATTATTTCACAAAACCATAATAAAAACAAATTGAAAAAATAAAAGAGGACTGAGTTAATGTGGACTCGGCGATAAATCATGCATCCTTTGTAAGTCACTCATTTGCAACCACTGCGTTCGTCTGGTGGCTTCTTTAACTCTCATGCAATAATTTGAAAAGGAATTCTCAACAAAAAAGCAAATTTTCAAGCTCTGCTAGTAATATGAATTTGATTTTATACTTTAAAACTGCGATAAAACTGTGCTAATTGTTTTTAATTATCTGAAGACAAAAATGCCTCACTCATATAAGTAATTATATAAGTAATTCAAAGCTGTTTAAATAATGATTCTCTGCTCATTGCCCTCTAAGTGCTTTTAACCAAATTTAATTTTATGAAGGATCAAGAAAATAATGACTTGATTAATTACTAATTTTAATCCTAATTCATTTTAAAAGAAAAACAGACCTGTAGAGTCTGCAGGGGATCAATCAGCATTTCATAGAGTGAGTCATTTTTCGATTCTGGAGCAAACAACCCCTTCCTAGAGAAAGAGAGAACCTTGTAAAGAAGAGAGTATGAGAGCGGGAGTCAGGAGTCTTTCTACTTTCATTTTGTCCACCAACTGAAATGGGACTTTAAACTGAATAAGGACTTCAGGATTTGGCCATGTGCCAACTAGCCTTACTACTGAAGGATTGTTCCTTGTGAATTATTTTATGATTTTGGTCTAGTCTGGGCATCATCTTCAACTCAGACTTCTCTCTAGATCCTCACATCTAAACTGTTGTCCATTCTTTCTCCATAACATCTCCAAGCTACAGCTTTTCCTATTCATCCATACACTGCAATGCTCCTGCACACTCTCATCATTCTGTGTCTCAGTTACTGCAACATCTTTCTCGCTGTCCTTAGCAACTGGAATCTTGCTCTGCTCATATCCATTCAGAATGCAGGTGCAAAGAATATTTTCTTAGCCCATCAATTTGACCATGTCTCCCATCTCTTCGCATCACTCCACTGGTTCCCTCTTCTCTGCTGAATCAAATAACAGCTTCACTTTCAAGGCCCACATTACCTATCATTCATGGTCTCTCATCGCCAGTCAGCAGAGATGCCAGTTTCCATAGACCACTTTTTAACTTTGCAAACAAGCTCCTTTGTGCTGTGGCTGCTTGGGATGAGCTCCCTGTAAATATCAGCAAAGCTATCTCATGATTCTCCTTCAAACCCCTCCTCAGAACCCTCCTTTGCCATGATACCAAAAAACTTTGTCAAAGGTTAGACTTGGACCACTGCTTATCACACTGACCAGCACTGTCTTGTTCCCCTGTCTGTCTATCTCAATCTGGGGTGTCTTGTCTTGTACTTACATTGTAAGATCTTGGGGGCAGGGACCATCTTTTTGTTCTCTGTTACTACAGTGGCTGGCTCACTGGGAGTCTGCTCCATGACCAAAGTTTCTGTGCACTAAGGTTATGTCTACACTTGCAAGTTAGGTCGACTTAAGGAAGCTTAAGTCGACCTAACTTAATCCCCGTCCACACCAGGCTTTCATTAAGTTGACTTAAGAAATTCCTTAAGTCGACTTAATGAAAGCTTAGGTCGACTCAATAAGAACCACCAGTTAGGTCGACCTAAGCACAGTGTGGACGCTTAAGTCCACTTTATTAGGTCGACCTAAGGGCAGTTAGGTCGACTTAACAAAGTGGACTAAGTCACTGTTCAGGGAAACCACTTTATTAAGTCAACTTAATAAGGTCGACTTTAGGTCGACTTAACAAAGTCGACTCTAACTTTTTGTAATGTAGACATAGCCTATGATACTAGAAATAATAAGTAATAATAATGAATAGTAATAGGATCGTAGCTCTTAAGACCATAAGGGATCATTATCGTTAGGCTTGAGAGGATGTGGTTTTCACTGCTAAATGTCAGTAAACGTTGATTTCACTGTACACACAAAAACTGACAAAAACTTTCCCCTTGATAACAATAGAAATCTACAAACAGGCAAAATAAGAAAAATGCTGCTTGAAAATGCATTAGAGTCCCATCTTCACGTGTATAACACAGCAGTGTTAAATTTGTGCTGGGACTTGTCAAGGCTGAGCCTCAGCACCTCTTGGCTTGGCAATTCATAGCCCTGGCATGCCTGGTCGCTGCTTCAGATAGGAAAGTAAAAAATTGGCCTGAGCACGAGCGCCTGTTTCATTACAAACTGACCACTGACTCCCAGTGGTAAATAACTAGTGTCTTACATCCTCCCTTCATAATTTCATGCAACTGTGAAAATTTAAATTGATAAAAATATAAAACAAAATTAAAAACAAACATCAATATTATCAGTTGAAATGATAAAAACAAATTTGCCTTTCTTAATAATGATCATCTAGTGTGATCTCCGGCATTATACAAACGATACATTTCTCCCAGTGATTCCTGCATTGAACCCAATTAACATGTGGTCAAAGTCGCTCATTTCTAATTGTATTTGTACACGATATCTAGTTTTATTAGAACCAAGTGATAAGGCCTTCTACCACTTCCCTTGGGAAACAAACAAGGGTATGCCTACACTTAAAAAACTAAGTCAATTCTGTTAAGTCGACTTAACAAAGTCGAGTTAAGTCAACATGAAGTCGACCTTGTCAAGTTGACTTACAGAGGCTACTCTAGACTCTGAAGTTGATGGAGAGCCATGGCTCCCAGTCCCCGGGGACTCAAGGAGAAGGCAGCTGTGACTGCCCTCTTGCTGGGACCCCAAGGCTTCCCGGCAAGAAGGGAACATGGCTCCCTTCTGCCAGAGAGCCGTGGGTCCCGGGGAGAAGGGAGCCGTGGCTCCCTTGTCCCCAGCCCTAGGTTGACTTAGGGAACTAAATTCACCTAGAACATCCACACCAGTTTTAGGTTGACTTAACAAATTGACTTAGCCATTAAGTGGACCTAAACAGTGGTAGTTATTAAGTCAACTTAAGGAAGCCCTTAAGTTGACTTGTTGAAAGCCTGGTGTGGACGCGGGGTTCTTTAGGTCAACTTAAACATCCTTAAGTCAACCTAACTTTCAAGTGTAGACATATCCAAGGAATCTGGAGGTACTTTTAAAGATTAACAAATTTATTTATTGCATGAGCTTTTGTCACCAGACTACTTGTTTGTTTTGCTGAACTAGACTAACACGGCTACCCCTTTGGAACTCGGGAAACTAATAAACCATGTCTAATAGATACCACCACCACTAGCCAGTTTTTCTTGACATTGAATTCAAATTTTTTCCACTTTCCATCTCCTTTCCTTTCCTGTCCCTGAGAACCCATGATAAGCAAAGACAGAGCTGAGTGATGCTTCTTATGATGTTTATTAGGGGAACTGCATTTTGCAAAAGGAATTATTTGAATCACTATAGAAAACCTGCTGAAAAGTTGTATTTTGCTTTGCATGTAAAACCATTTATGTATTGACCCAAAGTGCTCTCTGTATTTCACCAAATCCTGAGATAAGGAACATGTACAAAAGTAGAAACTAATAATTCAGTTATAGCAATCTCACTGGCCACACATAGCCATTTGGGGCATAAAAGAATATATGGCACCAGATGAATTGGTCTTATTGAGACTGTGTAGACATCAGTGCAACCCATCCAGTCTCTAGAGTAATTAGAAGTTGACAGTTCAGAAAGCAAAAGCACAACATATTAACTGAATGACCCGTGTAAGGGCAGGTCTACACTGCCTGCCCTTTTCGGCAGCAGTTGAACGGAGACACGCAAGTTACCTAAAATAACTTGCATATCTGCATTCAGTTTACCTACTCCTGGCACGTCCACTAAGCTGAGTCGAAGGGAGGGGGCCTCCCTTCAGCTCAGTGCTACCCAGTTGCTGGGGTGGTGTTCATAGATAAACCTTCCTGATCAACTGAGCGGGTCTTCACAGACCCGCTCAGTTGGTCAGGAAGTTCGAACTGATGGTCGATCAGGAAGTTCGAACTGATGGCAGCAAATTTGAAGACAAGGCCTAAAATGAAGCTATTTGCACTGACAGCCGTTTTATTTAGTCATAAGAAAAGAGAATGAACTGACTGCAGGGGCTTGCCAGTATCTGAGGGAGCACAAGGAACTCAAAAGGAGCAAAAACAACCGAGTCCTGGGGCACTTTTAAAGACTAACAGATTTAGTTATCACATGAGCTTTCGTGGGAGAAAATCCCACTTCGTCAGATGCTTCTGTTAGTCTTTAAAAGTGCCACAGGACTCTGTTTGTTTTTCTGCAATAGACTAACACGGAACGTGACTACTCAAAAAGAGAAAAGAACTGAAGCTGAAGTTAAGCACATCTCCATGGCAATGAAAAAAAAGAGCCTTGCACTGCTGAGGGGTGGGAGTGGAAGAAAAGATGGTCTTTGTTCTCTTCTGTTCCTGACCTGGCCATGTGTCAGGTTGGTCCTCGGCTGTAAGTCAAAGTGAGACGGAGAAGTGGGCCGGGAGTGCAGCATCTGAAACCTGATTGACCCAAGATCTGTGAACCACTTGGTCATGCTCCCTGAAGGGTCCCCACTAGCCATCGCATCATGGCCCTGGGCTGGCCCACTGTTCTGGTGAGGAAGAGGTCACAGAAGAAATTCAAGCTGCTCTAAATTGGATTTGTTTTTTTCTTCATTTTGGAGCAGAGATCAGTCAGTCTATAGGGTGGCCTCCAACCCCCCCAGGGTGAACCTCAATCACTATTTATTGTGGAGTTTCTCTTGTAGAGATTTTGCACACCAGGCCTTGGTGCAATATTCTAGGAGATGCTATGATGTCATTGACTTTCTCTGCACGCTGCCCAGTTTCAATGGATTTTGTCCTCTCCATCCAGTACAGCACAGAGGAACATCTGTGCCTAAATCATTAGAAATCACTGATAACATTATAAACATAATAAAACAGAAGAGAGCTAATGGAAAGGGCTAATCAGAAATGGTGCACTGGGCTTCAGACACAAGACTAAGGGCTTGGTCTGGAATTCACCAAAAGAAGACAAAAAAAGCTGCCAAAAGACACATTTAGTCAGGCTGATGTAAGCATCATTGATAGTTCAGACACACACATCAAAGCTGATCCAACAGAGAACATAAACAATGGGACGGCTCCTGGAATAAATAGCCTAATAATTGACATGCTGGAAGAGCTGTTCCTGGGAAGGCGATTGGAAGCCCCCCCAAGAGGCCCTGAAGGAAACGTGAGAATTATCAGAAAGGAAAATACTTCTCTCTGGGGACAGAGACGAAGCTGTTATACCCTGGTTCATACCATACACAGAGAAACAGAGCTAGACAGGGACTCGTGTGTGTGTGTGTGTGTGTGTGTGTGTGTGTGTGTGTGTGTGTGTGTGTGTGTGTGTGTGTGTGAGAGAGAGAGAGAGAGAGAGAGAGAGAGAGAGAGAGAGAATTTTCCAGTCAAGAGGGAAGAAGTAACATTGCTGTTTGTTGCAATTTCTAATTTCTTGTAATGGTAGCAGACCTGTGTGAAGTCCAGCATTTTGAAGGAGACTGACTATTGACAACATACAATGGAAACAGTTATGAGTTTCCTCTTGTAGCTCTGAGAAGAGAGGATACCACTCTGCATCACATTAATTTATTCCAGTCTGCTGTGTATGGTATTGGTTGACAATTGGTGTAAACTCCAGCGCAGAACTTCATTGGATGGGCATGAGGGGCCAGATCCTAAAAGATACTTCGATACTCAGATGTCTGTTGAAATCAATGGGAGTTAGCTCTTAAATATCTTTGAGCAGCTGGGCCTTGCTTTCTGATCCCACTCACCATTTAGAAATACCATTGTCCTATCTTAGAGCGGCAGGCATACTGGACATTTGCATTAGAGGACCCAAGGGGTGGAAATGGCTCAGTAAAGCCTGTCTTGTCCTATATTTGGAGAACATTGTGACAAGCTGCAGAGACCTACCTGATTTCCAGCAAGCAAGGAGTTAACTCTCAGCTCATTAGTCACTAACTCTCTGCTCAGGTGATCAGGAGTAAGTAATGAAGCAGGGATGGGGAGGAAGGGCCCAATCAGACACTCAGGGGAAAGGCAGGGAACTCTATAAGAACAGCTGCTGAGCCAGTAGTAGGGAAATGCTTCTATTTAGGCAGGGCTCCCCACCTAGGTGCTACAGGGCTGAGCTGTACCAAGAAGTGCAGTGCAGGGTTGGGTGTGGTGCTGCATTATATTAGTCCTTCTTTTAAATCTGTTAGTCTTTAAAAGTGCCACAGGACTCTGTTGTCCTTCTTTTGTGTGTTCTCCTTGTTACCTTGAGAACAAAACCCTGAGAAGGAAAACTTGCTGGCTGACTTTTGGGTTGCTTAACCTAAATACAGTTATCCCTTGTTTTTCATTCTCTCTCTTTTCTCTTCTTTCTATTTTTGTTTGTGGCTAGGTTTTATGGTAGTGTAGTTTGTAACTTGCGATGAAACAATTGTACAGCTCCACCTAATGTTGGCAGGGGAGAGGAAGCATCTATTACTCTTCATCAGCCTTTGTTAGGTTAATTTCAATTAATGTGCTCCAGTGAACACTGTCTGGAGATCATTATTTTGTGAATGTTACTTATGGAATTTTAGGGTCAGATACACTCAGGCAGATGCAGCCTCATGTACACCTTCTGTGATACCCATTCATTGGAGCAGCCCATTACAGCACAATTTTTAACAGGCCAAATCCGATCCTTTGCTCAGGTGCAGAGACTCTAGATTCAGTGGCAGCAGCCCACGCATGGCTCCTTATGGAGCCCATTGACTGAGCAGTGTAAGTGGTAGCTTTTTATGTGCACATTGAGGTTGACTGCAAATGGAGTGGGGAATGATAAAAACATAACATTAAAATCCCACATCATTTTCTGGCAGTAACTGTTTTAGACCTAAGTCATTTGACAGGATTGATTTGAATAAACCATCTCTTGCCCTGTGCTATTGTACAATAATGGAACAGAACAGTGTTTTATGTCCCACCATAGCAAGTGAATCCTCAGAGACCTGCCCTTCCCATTAGGCTTCGGTTCTTTCTACTCCTAGAAACAGAAGGGAGGCCAAACTATTGGATACTGGCCAGATGCATGCAGAAGGCAGTTTTTACAAGAGCTGACTCCATCTCAGGCTGCTTCCCCTTCCTGGGAGCCTGCAGAAGTTTCTTCAGAGGTGCAGCTGTAGGCTGTTAATAATTAACACTTCAACAGGGACTTTCAATGGATGTTATCACTGTGCCAGGCAAACACTGTGTACTGTCAGTAAGCCTCCCAACCTCCTGGGAGACAGGGAAATATTACATTTCCCATTTTACAGATATTTAAAAGGAGGCACAGAAAGGTGGTGATGCATAAAATCTGTGGCAGGTGGGAGTACATCACAGGGAGCCAGTCAGTCTGTCAGACACAAATATGTATCACACTGCTCTAACCACTAGCCTGCAGTATATTGGATTATAATTTGGGAAGTGATGACACTGTAATTTATTTGGGGATTTTGGATGAGTGGCAAGATAAAGAATTTAGCCCTGGAACTCTTATAGGTGCTGGATACATGCTCCAGGTGATCTTCCAATTACAGGAACTAGAGGAAAGTGTAGATGTTCATTTAGATTTGAAAGGCAATAGTTCTGTCAGTCTGCACCCTCATCCCCCCTTCCCCATTTTTTTTTTTTTTTTTTTTTTTTAGTGTGTTTGTGGTACTTCAGTCCATCAGCTGCACATTGTGGAGAGGATGCAATTTATATGCCAAGGAAAGGAGCCCCTTACTCATATATAACACAGAAAGCATAATACATGGTAATACACATAAGACCGTAGAAAGGAGATGGAGAAAGAGACCCTGAAGCTGAACACAAGTTTGATGCATTAAAAACCAAGCAATGTTCCCTTAACCCACTCACTGATCTCTAAGTTCTTGTGTCTGATCTTGTCTAGGCAGATACAGGGGGATTTCCTGGGATTTTTCATCCCCACAATTTTACAGTAGTAAGAGACCTGTCCGAGTAGAGGGAAAGTAGATTCTCTTCTCATCATCCCCATAAAACAAAAGGGACATAAGCACCAAATGATAAGAACTTTCTTAGTCCTGCAGGAAAACTCCTCTGGAAGTTCAAGGGTGTTCTGCTTGAGCAAAGACATCAGGATCTGGTCCCAGTGGTTTTACTGACCCAATGTGAGCATTTCCACCATCCCCATTTCCCTGTTCACTTAAACCTCCAAGAACAGTGTGAGGCCCCTGGGGTAGTAGAGGATTCATCGTTCTGACCTTCTGGGAATGATTCTGTGCCCTGCTCCCCCACCCACTGCCCGTTTAGCCCTTGGATGGGGGAAGGCTGGGGCCAGAGGACACCTTCCCTGCGCTGCTCCTCCATTCCACAGCATTCCGGCCTGCCCCATCCCCGGCCAGCTGATCCACCCCAGGGGGCAGGTGGGGCAGGCCAGCGTATGGCCAGGGCTCTAGCCTCGGCCACACACCAGCCCGCCCTGGCCTGCCCCACCCCCTGGGACTGGCTGGCCAGCTGGCCGGTGGCAGGGCAGGCAAGGAACACAGGGAGGGTGTCCTCTCTGGCCCCAGCCTCCCCCTGCCGCAGCAATGAACAGGGCCCCCTCCAGCACCGGGGGTAGGGGCCGCCCTGCCCCATTTTGGCCTGCAAGATGGCCAATTGGCCCTGGGCCCTGCACCCCCCTAAGGACGGCCCTGGAAAAGGAACATAGTAAATATTTTGGTTTCCCAGATTGGGAGGCACTGCACTATACAATAGAACCTCAGAGTTACAGCCACTCGAGTTAAGAACTGACCAGTCAGCCACACAGCGCATTAGGCACCAAGCAGGCAATTGCAGAGAAAAAAAGAAAGCAAATACAATACAATCCTCTGTTAAATGTAAACTACTACAAATAAAGGGGGAAGTAGCATTTGTCTTCTGCAGAGTGATGTTTCAAAGCTTTATTAAGTTTAATGATCAGCTGTAAACTTTTGACAGAAGAACCATAATGTTTTGTTCAGAGTTATGACCATTTCTGAGTTAGGAACAACCTCCATTCCCGAGGGATTTGTAATTGTGAGGTTCTACAGAACAATAACACTGAGTCCTGCCATGGGAAATGTTACACAATAACGCAGATAAGAGATATCTAAAATGAACTGTGGTCAATTTTTCTTAAGCCTGCTGCTGCCAGCTGTTTACAGGAAGTAAGTGGCTTTTTTTGGTAATTGTCTCCCTTGCACCCTGTTTGCTCTTTCTCAGCTGGGGAGCAATAAAAATGCCTCTTGTAGCAATTTCAATATTCAAAGCAGTTCACAAACAAATAGTTAATGAAGCCTCACAGTGCCCCTGGGAGGTAGGTAGGACTATTATGCCCATTTTACAGCTAGGGAACAGCAGTGGCGAGGGTAAAACAGTTAATGTCTGCGCTTGAGTTTGAACTCAAGAATCCACGGCTCCCAATCCTGTGGTCAAGACACTACTGCGTGCTTCTGTTTGCAGCGTCATATAAAGCGGGGCTCGGCTGAACTGTAGTTTGACAAACCAAACTACTAATTTCTATGCAGTTACAGTTTGAAGGACAGACTTCTGGGTCTCAGTTAGCCATGTTCAGGGCGACCCTACTTAAGCAATCAATAGACCTTTAGCTTTTTTATAAAATTGTATCAATGGGATCGAATTTGATCCCAGGCTGATAGCCTACTGCTGCCGGGCCAATCCATAACCAGTATTATCCAAAGCTAGAAACATTGGTCCTGGCACCTTCCTCTACTGCAGAGACTGTTTCCATTGCCCACGTATCTGAGATGTGACAGAACGAGTGTCTCATTCAAACGCTTCAGTACTACCCTGGTTTAGAGAAGGGTACTTGGCTGAGTCAAAGCCCACCTTATTTACAAACCATCATCTGCGTTTGTGAGGAAGCTGGTGCTGATTGGCTGACATTGTCCTTATTCAGTGAATAAGGGCCAGCTGTCTGGATGTTCATTGACCCCCTCAGAGACCATTGAGTATCATTTCCGGTGCCAGACACTGCTGAAGTATTTACCATAGTTAGCTTGGAAGGACGTATGTATCAAATGATGCTGTTTACAGTGAAATTGTGATAGTGTTTTATACCTTCAAATCTCTTTACAACCAGCCCCACACCAGCCCTGAGAGATAGACAAGTGCGATTATCCCTTCACACAGACGGGGAACTATGGCAGACTGGGTCTGAGAGTTCCCAAGTCCAGAGGAGGACAGTGTCAAAGCAGGACTAGACATTGAGACTTCAAGTCTCTCAATCCGACAGTCAGCCCACTAGAAACTGACTGTCTTAAGCGAACAAAGGAGAGGAATATTTTCTACTGACCAGACATATAATATTAGTGGCTGTTTTTAAATCTTCTGATTTACAGGGATTTTTTTTCTCTTCTCTTTGGGGACTTTTTGCATTTCTGGAGGAGGAGGATTGGCGATGTCCTGGTTGTGATATTAATATTTTTTCAGATAGATGCAGGAAAAATACTATTTGCTTTGGTATTCTTGTTTCATAATAATAATTTGCAGACAAAATAAAAAGCTGTTTCCTCAACAAAAGTGTAATTTCACCTTGCGAAAGAAGAAATATGCCATTTTTACACACTAATCCCAGTTCAGATGTGTCCTTGACCAAACCTATGAATTCTTGTGAGACTCTCAGTATTTGTGCTTGCAGATTAGTCATATGGAAATGGATAAGGCTGCTGCTATCCAGACCCAAATTTGCAGAAGTGGCCTCGAATTTCCTGGATGCAACTCTGTCTACAAACGCTTGCATTCTCAAGTTTGTATGTGTGATGATAGCAGCTATTTGGACATTGAACAGCTTCTTTACAGGCCCAAATCAAGTAGCTGTCTGGTTTTGGTTGTGAATGCTAAATTGCAAGTGTGCAATTTTGCCTACGGAATGCAAGGGTAGGTTGAGAACGACCTTAAAACTGGCCCATGAAGTATTCAAGTTGGAGCTCACAGTCTTTTCACATGTAGCACTGACTTCAGTGGGAGTAATACCTGCTGAAAGGCTGCAGATGGATCCCACCCACCCTAAAATCCAAATCACATGCCTGCTTATTCAGCAGAGCTAGGATCAAATGAGCAGTAATGCTATGGGGTTTTTTAGTTCCAAAAAGTGAAGGGTCCTGTGTTGAGGACTCTGCACCACCCCTTCTACGCACACTCATATGGTAAAGTGGCTCACTATGGCACATGGCCTGTACTTGCACACACACTGCAAAACTTCAGGGACAAATCAGGAGGCGAGTCTTACTATTTGCCTGTCATAGCCAGCTGGAACTGATGTGGACCAGTTGCAGGGTTACCCTGGAGTCTGACATTGACTTTCTTTTCATCCTGAAGACTCTGTAGCCCTGCTCTGCTGACTTCACCTGCAGTTGCATGGGCTTCGCCTTCTTACTCTATACATGCTCACTTTTTCAGGACTGGGCTCCAGCTTTGCAAACAGTCTCAGAATGGTGGTGTCCTAGTTTTAATAAGAAATCTGAAGTGAAACCACATCTGTGGGTGGTACTGCACAAACAGGAAGAGCTCAGCACGGCAGAGTCAGACTGATCAGATATCAAATGCAACATTTCCAAACACCATCAACTTTTAACCTTTCAGAGCTCGGCAAAGCCCTAAATTCTCTTTAACAACAAAGGACTAATGGGTGTAACTTACATAAATAAATTCATATCTTCTTTCTTTGTAATATAAACCAACTTTTAATAGTAAAATGTTCTAGCATGTCTTTAATGAGAATAACACATACATTTTTATGTAAAACAGTGCACCATGTAAATGCCCTTAGATCGTCCTTTCTGCACCTTTTAATGTCTGTACAAAATGCCTAAATGTATGCGAGGCTCCTCATCTGGCAGTGTAAATCAGATCCACTGACATCAACAAAACTGTGCTGATTTACCCAAGAGAGGATGCTGGCCTCCTGTGTTTTTATTTCATGGGTGTTTCAATAGCTTTGCTTTTGATATCATTACAGTTAATTTTAAATTGAAGGATTCATAAAGAAATACCAAGCTTTTCAACAGTGAATGGCAAAATGAAGTCTTCCAAGATTATGAGGAAGAACGACAATTGCTTTGAAACAATGCTGAGCTGACTACAGTGCAATGGATTCCATCTGACCCATGCGGAGATGTAAAAGGAGGTAGACTCATATAAGCCTCTGAGGTGGGGCTGAGGTGGGTCAGAAGGAAAACTTAAAAGTAAGAAATAAACATGTCACTTCCCCCCCAAAATCAAGCTGAGACTGACAGAAACAACAGTGTTAAAAATATTTAATAATTCAGGAAGCCAAAACAACCTGTTCAAAACTCGTGGTAAGCCATTTTGTGCTAGTTTTAGAAGTAAATTTTAAAAATAACTTCATCACCAGGTAGGAAAAGATGATTTTTAACTTAATTGTTGGGCTGGATTGGATTGTTAACTGAATAAAAGTGAAGTTCATTAATGTCCTGTGCAGCACAAAGCAAATAAAGAAAACCTTCATTCTTTAGAATGTACGTCACTGCAAACAGTTCCTAGAGTTTCCCCAAAATGAATTGTTTTGAAAGAGCTGATGGCTTTTCTATGGTGAGAGAGAATAATGTTAGGATTTCCCACTGCTGTTGAATTTTGTTAGATGTGGATGAATCATTATTAAGGCACTCACTCCAAAAGAACATTATTTCTAGCCTGAGACGGCTCACATTCTCAATGAGCATCAGCCAATAATTTGAAGAAAATTACTGCACTAATGCTAATACTGACAGAATGGGGAACAATTCTGAAACAGGAAAAAAATAAAGTACATTATATACAAGATTCCTTTTTCTTTAACTTAAAAGCCTTCCTAATACTTTTTAATACCTGTATTAAAGACTACTTAAATACTGAAAGATTTTAAATAAAGTAGAATTGTTTCCATTAAACTGGGATTAGATGTATAATTGCCAGCATGTTGGTCCCTTTTTAAACAATATAATTTTCATTTAAATCTTGTATATATAATAACATGATCGAAAACAGATACTCCACTCCACATAAATAACTATAGTTCTTCTGACCTGATTTTAAAAACTACATCTGTTCAAATAATCAGAGTGTAAGACTGCAGTTTTTTTGTAATTTCTCCTAAAAATCCTTCATTGTCAAACCCTCCTGTAAAATATTACTGTATTTCCAGAATACATAATAGACCATTAGTTAAAAGAAAAAAAAATGTTAATCCCAAGCCTGAAAGCTCCAGTAAGTAAGAGGAAATAACAGAATTATTGTGGAATGTATACTCTGCAGCATACAGAGATTGGCTCTCATGGAGCTGACGCGGAGAACACCTCCAGAAGAAATACTATATTCATATATGAATAAACTAGAAATTTGAGCTACTCATGGTTCAAAAGTGCAGGTCAGTATGTTAAACCAGTGGTATTTTTGATGCTATTACTCAAGACCACTGCCCAAAATTATGCTGGCAATGAAATGGATGCCAGACACATTATTGAGAGACTAGATGTGCTTTGTCTTGCCTTTCCAGATCCAAAACCAGAAGTTCACAACTTTCAGCCAGTGACACAACTGAGTTGCAGTTTCTTGACGTGAAATTGTCATTCCTTCCGGGCATCCTAGCAGAAGGCAGTTCTTTTGTCTCAGCTCTCCACAGTTTATGTTGAGAGAACTTCTCCAAAAAGCCAAGGAACCATAAGAATTCTTCTTGCCCATATGCTGTAGAAGTTTTCAGTAGGTGGCCCTTGCAGATTCATCTTTCTTACAGAATACAGGACACCCAGCACCATCTTCTCCCCTCTCCATTAAACACCACCAGTGTCAGTCAGGATGGGCCCTTGGGCAGGGCTGCTTTCAGCTGAACACCTCAATGACTCCGAAACATCTTTTGTTTTGTTTTTACAAGTCCCCATCTAAAGGTGGCTGGCACAGCCTGTAAAGTCTATAAGGGAAGTATAAAAGGTGTAATGATAAGAAAAAGTTATTAGAATTAGCATATGAAATTCAGCTTCTTTCTCACTCTAAGTAGCACTCACTGAGGCCTTGTACACACGATCAGATTATCGCGCATTAAAGCTCATTACCGCGCGATAGCAACAACGGCGTACACACGTGCAACAGGGCTCTTGCGCGTTAAGTGCCTTGTTGTCGCGCAATCCAACAACCACTCCGACGAGAGTGGTAACAGCTGTTGCGGATCATATATTGCGCGTTTGAGCTCGTGTGTACGCTTACCGCGCATTGACTGGAGTCCGGAACTGTCCCAGCATTCCCAAGTCGTCCTCTCTGGTCTCCCCCCCCCACCCGCTCTGTGGCCGTGACGAAACTGTCCCCGCCCTGCCCCGAACTTATTCCCGGGATTTTCAAATTTCAAGTCTGTTTCACTTCCTGCTCTCTTCCTCGTGGAGTGTGTTTGTGCTCCGATCATCAGTAGCAATGGCGGCCCGCCGTGGAAGACGCGCACCCCTTTGGAGCACGGCAGAGGTGCTGGACCTGATCAGCATCTGGGGAGAGTCCGCCGTGCAGGCGCAGCTACGCGGCAGCAGGAGGAATTATGACACATTTGGCATAATTTCTCGGGCCATGTCAGAGAGAGGGCATGATAGAGACACAGTGCAGTGTAGATCAAAGGTGAAGGAGCTCAGAATTACCTATCACCGAGCGAAGGAGGGAAACCGCCGTTCTGGATCAGCGCCTGCAACATGCAGGTACTATAAGGAAATAGAAGCCATCCTCAGCGGGGACCCCACAACCACTGCCAAAAGTCCCGTGGACACTTCAGCCCCTCCTCGTCCGGTGATTGCCAGAGCCGAGCAGGATGAGGACGTTGTTGAGGAGGAGGAGGAGGAGGAGATGGAGGATGACACGGAGGAAAGCGCAACCGCGTGTAGCCAGGAGCTCTTCAGCAGCCCCGCTGAGACGTCCACCCAAGGCTTGAACTGCAGCTTGTTCTCTGAGGCGGCAGAGGGGGGTTCAGGTAAGTTTCTCCTTCATTCAGCTCTGCTCCTGCTAAAATATCATTGTCTGGGGTGGGGGTGCTTGCGGGTCCCCGCTGTGCACGCTATTTACTCTGCATTCATTAGCAGGGCATCAATACAAGCAGTGATTGTAAAATAATCATCTGCATTTAGGTCAGAAAAGGTTTCCTCGATGTACCTCCAGAGCCTAATACTCAGGTTAGATGGGAGAGCGTTTGTGTCTGCGCTCCCAAAGACGGACACTCTGCCTCTCCAGCTGCAAAGCACAGCCCTGGGAACCATGGCAGCACACAGTGCAGCAGCATACGGTCCCGGCCTGCTACCGGCAGCATGTAGGAGATGTATTCTAGATGGAAGGGGCACTCTGAGGAGAGGGATATTGGGTTCCATCTGTGTGCCCTCTTCCGATTCTTAGCCCCCGGTAAGCCGTCTATTAGAATGTACCTTGTCTGCTTCAGCGCAGCGTAGTGTGTTGACCGCCCTGTACCTTCCAGTGGAATGTGCTACTGGAAGGTTACATTGGCTATCTATGCTATGTGTTAACAATGTCTATATTGTTATTTTTGTATTAGAATTGAGCTTCACAAGGCCGGTGTCTACCCCAGCTGACCGAATGAGAAACATTAGGCGGCGTTCTCGAAGAAACAGGGAGGATATGTTTAATGACCTGCTGAAAGCAACACAAGAATCCGCAAGGGAGAATAGAGCCTGGAGAGAGGAATCCCAGCAGAGGAGGCAGAAACACAGGGACGAACTGATAAGCGTCATGAAGGAGCAAACAGAACTGCTAAAGAACATGATAGCTTTGCAGTCCCAGGCGATAAATGTCCGGGCTCCACTCCAGACAGTTCAGCCGTGTATGCCTCCCACACACCGCAGTCCCTCAAAGCATTTCTTTGAAGGCCACCCTCCACCCCGGTACAGGACAACATCCAGCCCCCCCCCCCCCAAGCTACTTTTACGAGACCCGGAGCTACACCAACCTGTAACCCCACCCCCATCTTTCAGGTTTCAATAAAAACAGTAACAAATACTTTGAAGAATGCATTTATTTATACACATTACTGAAATGATCCTAAGGTGCACCTCATGCGTCATGGAACTTAACTAGGGAAGGGCATCATTGAAATGCTCCCTGAGTGCCTCCCTTATGCGAGCAGCTTCTCCTTGTGCCACCCTAATACTCCTAGTGGCTGGCTGCTCGAATGCTTCCTCGAGGCGCTGTGCCTCCGTAGCCCACGTAGGGGAAAACTTTTCTCCCCTACTTTCACAAATGTTATGGAGGACACAACATGACGCAATCACGGCAGGGATCTGGTCCTCCGCCAAGTCCAGCCTCCCATACAAACAGCGCCAGCGCCCTTTTAAACGGCCGAAGGCACACTCCACAGTCATTCTGCAGCGGCTCAATCGGTAATTGAACCGCTCCTTGCTGCGATCAAGGTTCCCAGTGTAGGGTTTCATGAGCCATGGCATGAGTGGGTATGCTGGGTCTCCGAGGATGACTATGGGCATCTCCACCTCCCCCACTGTTATTTTTTGATCAGGGAAAAAGGTGCCCCCTTGCAGCTTCCGGTACAGACCAGTGTTCCTGAAAATGCGGGCATCATGCACCTTTCCCGACCACCCAGCATTGATGTCCGTAAAACGCCCCTTGTGATCCACGAGTGCTTGCAGCACCATGGAGAAGTAGCCCTTCCTGTTTATGTACTCCGTCGCGAGATGGTCTGGAGCCAAAATAGGGATGTGTGTGCCGTCTATGGCTCCCCCGCAGTTAGGGAATCCCATGGCAGCAAAGCCGTCCACAATCTCTCGAACACTGCCCAATGTCACTGTCCTCCGCAGCAGGATGCGATTGATGGCTTGGCACACTTGTGAGAGGGCTAATCCGACGGTGGTCCTCCCGACTCCAAACTGGTTTGCAACGGACCGATAGCAGTCGGGAGTCGCCATCTTCCATACAGCAATCGCAACACGCTTCTCCACGGTTAGGGCTGACCTCATGTTGGTGTCTTTCCGTCGCAGGGCAGGGGCCAACTCTGAACACAGTTCCAGAAAGGTTGCTTTCCGCATTCGAAAGTTCTGTACCCACTGCTCGTCATCCCACAGCTGCATAACAATGCGATCCCACCACTCGGTGCTCGTCTCTCGCGACCAGAAACGGCGTTGCACCGTGTGCAGATGATCGGTGAAGGAGCTGAGCAACGCGGTGCTGTTGCTCTGCATGGCATCGATCAGCCCCTGCTCCTCGGTGTCCTCATCTGACTCGGAGCTCATTGCGTACTGAGCAACAAGCCGAGATGTATTCAGAATGTTGAAGGCGACAATGGAGATCATAGCAGGATCCATGCTGTCGCTGTAGCGATTGATTGCAAGTGGTGCGTTGCGTCACTGCAATGTTGAAAATAGGCGCGAGTTGCTATTGGCAACGAGGAAGACGCTAGGGGAACACAAAGCACCATGGGAAACTGACACTTTACCCATGGCGCTTTGCGTTCCTTTCCTTCATCCCATGATTCATAGCGCCAACTTAGGGGAAAATGGAACGATGGGATAGGTGCCCAGAAGTCATTGCGCTCAACCGCGATAATGCGTGTAATTTTGTTGCGTTGCAGGGAGCAACGTGTGTACGCGTTGTCCCGCAATAAAGGTCACGTGAGTTTTGTAGCGCGATTGCCTTGTTGCGCTTTAATCTGATCGTGTGTACATAGCCTCAGAGTCTGACAGGAAAGATTCAACTGGTTGTAATTATTAACACTTTGCAAATGAAATGTGTCATTAAAGAACTGTTAATTAAAACATTTATAGATGACAAGTTCCAAAGGGGTAGCTGTGTTAGTCTAGTTCAGCAAAACAAACAAGGAGTCCTGTGGCACTTTTAAAGACTAACAAATTTATTTATCGCATGAGCTGTTATCTTTTAAAAATGACTTCCTACTCCCCTCTGCAGCCCGTCAGCTTTTAGCCCTTACCCAATGGCAATCCATGAATTACCATTTTTACTAAGTTTTTTTATGATCTTTCCCTAACATTTTTAACTGAGATGAGTCTCATTCCATTGGTTGATTTAACCTTCTTATAGAGTCGTTTAAGAATCCTAGAAATTGGAGACAGACAAGATGCTGTAAGTGGGATTTTTCCAGGATGGTTCCCTCTAGTATATTCTCCAGGGCTTTGTCCAGTTTAAATTTAAATAACTCAAGAAATGGGGCTGCCATAACCCCCTTCCAAGATTATCCCACTGTCTAACAGGCCTCACTGCTAGGAAATGTTTCCTGATATGTAGCCTAAGATCAGTTTACCAAAAATGTATTTACCTTTGCTCCCTTTCAGTACATTTAATCTTATGCACATCACACTGAAGAAGCCAAGTAGGGAACTTTTCAAAAATAAGCTTTCTAAAAGAAAATCAAATACAAGGTTTTTCTCTCTTTCACTACATGTTGTAAATCATGACTACTGCTCCAGTGTTATTTATCCTCAATTTCTTCAAACACCTTTAGGATCATAAAAATGGATCTTAAGTAATGAATATTGATTAAGAGGGGAAATGTCATTGCTGCTGTAATTGTGATGCTTGACATTTGGGATAGGGCACAGAATCACAAGTAGACAGTGCCTATTCATCCCTTCTTGAGATGATACTCCGAATCCAAGAAAGGGAGAAAACAGTAGAACAAAAATACTGTTCCCTGTGAAAGGTCTCTAAGAAAGCAAATCCAGCTCAAAACCTGTTGTGCACAACTCAGCCACCAACTACGGTTTTCATGCCAAATGCTTGACATAATTTTCTACAAACATCTAAAGGATGCAATTACCCCCGAAGGCGGAGAATTGTTTAGGGTGATCTAATGGGGTTTAGCTAAAGGAAAAGGGATACAAAGTAATATATATATACACACACACATACACACACACTATGGTATGAGCCCCACCCCATAGGGCTTTCAAAGTGGACTAAATAAAACGCTAGAGAATAAACCTGCACTGTCCAGGAAAGATACTGTACACCTAAATGATCTTTTCCATTGCTCATTTCAAGGGACAAAGTTGACTTGCTTTTCTGAAATGAATCCCATTAATTTTCATAGGAGCAGATGCAGTCTCATTGACTTCCATGGGCTACTTGCACAGCCAAGCAGGATTTGGCCCTAGTATTCTGTGAATGTAATGGAACCCTCTTTTCTCTCCTGGGACTGTTTGGGGGGATATAGAATAGGGAAATGGGTTGAAAAATCTCTCTTAGAAATAAAGATAGCAAAAACTACCTCAAATTACGTCTGTCAGGGAGACATAGCGAGTATTGTCAGCTTCCACTGGAGTCGGTGGGATTTGCAAGTGGATAGCACCTCTCAAGATTTGACCCTCAGTCAACAACAGAATGTCTATAACCTTGGCCAATTGATTCCTCTAGGAATTGCATCACCATAGAGTCACTCTGATCTGAGTCGCTTGCTCTTAAACCCACTCTGCAGTAAATCATTAAACACTCAGGCTATTGCAGACACTTCATGGGGCTCTAGCCAAAGAATTAGCTCATGAATGATCTTTGCATTGCTGCAGTGGGATCTGCCATTCAAGTATTTCTGCTCCTCAGCATTCCACAGATAACTGACAGCCACTGACCGTTAGCAACTCATTGCCACTGTCAAAACAATCAGCTGGGATGTTTTATTTAGACACACAGGAGCCTTACAAGTTAATGGTGGGTGACAAGGGATTTAGATCAAAGCTTTTTTAAATACGGGTGCACTTGGTTTAATACAGGGACAGTTAGGACAGTTTCGTATATTGCTGCTAACGACCTTGTCCATTTGATAAGGACATTTCATATCTGGGTGCAAACATGCAACACAACTCAGATAATAGATTAACCTACCGGGGTGCAGACTGTGGCATCTGATCCATCACTTTGAGATTTTTAGCAGAGATTTCAACCCTTGGTCCCTAAGGAAACACAGAATTTATGGGATTGATAATATCAATAAAAGAGTTGACCCTTAGGGGAAAGTATTGTAACAGGTGTCTGATTTCTATCTGAGAATCCATTAAGTACTTTTAGTAGTTCTGGAATCCATTGGGTGGGAACATCAGTCATCTGTGTTTGCTTAAGCTGACAGAAGTCCCATAGCACTTTCCGATCACGACTGTCTAACACTAGGAAATTTCCACCATCTAATGTTGTATGCATGAGCACACATTATGGAATATAGAGGACATGCATGTGACCTCTATGTTCAAAGGCCCGCCTCCTTTTCTTTTGTACGTTTGGGCACTTACTTCACAAGAGCATAAGCCTGTACATTTTCTATATTTTCCATACATCTGTGCACACATTTTAAATAATGTAACACTGGGTGTGCACTTTAAATAGCTTCATGTCTACACATGCAAATGTTAGAATTCGTGCCTGCAAAGCGTGCATGCAGTTGTCCAAAGTTTATAGTGTCTGGCTGAGGGTGACTATATGCATAACTCACAACTTCACAGAGAAATTAATTGGTATCTCTACAAAGAGATCCGGGGATAAAGATGTTGGCATGCAGGGTATCCAGCTAAGGAAACAGGAATAGGAAGGATCTAAATACTCACTTGCTTTCTCATGATGTCTGTGGCCTGCATGATACACTTGGGTAACAGTCCATGACTTCGAGCCAGTATGGCTGTTTGTTCTAAGGAAACACTCAATGTACTTCTGGACATAGGTACATAAGAAAATGATAAATCTACAAATCACACCCATAGATATAATATTTAAATGACTTATGATTTTTAATAAGGTTAAACTTTGAGTTATGAGTTTTTAACAAAGCTGCTTAGCTAGTAATGGAAAATGGACTTGGCCACTACATCCGTTTTATGGTTATTTTCTGGCTTCCCATTAAAAAATATGCAACCAGTTATGCGGCCAAGCTCAGTGACACCACTCCTGCACCAAGTGAGGTCCAGAGGCTACACTGTTATGATTTCAGATGATCTTATTATGTAGCTATGGTTCATTGCTGTTCTCAGGTCACTCACAGATGTGTCTTCGATGAGCTAAAAATCTTCAAAAATGAGTATTTTTAACACTGAAAGTTTGGGCCATTTAAAAAAAAATAGTTTCATTAGTGTTTACAACAAAATCTTAAAACCACTTATTAGAAAGGGACTAGATTTCCCCTCTGCGATGTGTTGACTGAAAGACGTGGGCGCTGTGCTCACCCAGCAAAGGTTATTAGTTGTTGTGGTGGGACACTGTGTCTCAATCACTACACCAGAGCTAGACTCACAAGCCATCCTAAAATAAACCTTGCCAGCAGAAGGATTTTATTCATCCCCAATGATAGGGGGCCTCTAACTTTTTGTAATTGGCTCAGATGTGTCGCTTAGATGCATATTCAGAAGAAAAGTTAGTATCGCAACAGTACCATGGAGGGTTCTTAAATCTCACCTCTGCATTCCAGTGCCACACATGGCAATCTGACAGGCTCCGAGCCGGTAACAAAGCTCTGAAGATATAGGCAGCAGGCCAGCTCCTGATGTGTTACCACTAGAGTAGCCTGACTGGGATTTTGTATTAATAAAGGACTTCATCAATCTGCAGAGTTCATCCATGGCATTAATGGGGCGAATCAGCTACACAGAAACAGGGAAAAAATGCTTCAGAGGCATATTTGTTCCTTCATTTATACAGACTTGTATAAGAGTTTTTCCGGCGTCTAAGAATACTCTATGGTAACAGCTCCTTGGTAGATCTCAAGTAACAGCTATTCAAAGTAGATATAATTTTCAGCACAGAAAGTGAGGACTTGACAAGGGTTTGAAGCAGCTTTCTGCATGTGAACACAAATCAGGTCCATCTACTTTACAATACATGTTCAGACTGCAGGGATGGGAGGTCTCAGAATTGTCACTACTCAAAAAACACACGAATCTTTGTTTGCATCTACAGCATGTGCATGCATTCATACGAAGCATCTGCTCTGGATACAGACTGCATTTATTATTGAATTTAGCTGATGGCCTGGGAAACATTGTTTTTATTGTACTGCATGTTTTGAACACGCTTCAGGGATCATTCATTTCTAAATTTGTCGCAGGCATCTCATTTCTGGCTGACAGAAGTATGGCCCTCAGCCAGGCTGAGCTGAGATTTTTGGGGCATGGACCATCTTTTTGTTCTGTGTTTGCATAGCACCTATTGTTAGAGAGTCCTGATCTGTGACTGAGGCCCTGAGGTGCCACCGCAGTATAAATAATACTAATAATACCTGGTCAATCTTCACTGCTGCTGTATTGGAATCAGTTGGCAAGTTGGATCTCTCAAGGTAAAACGTCCTGCAATTAGTCATTAAGAGTTGGATTAGTTGGTGATAACCTCACTTCACTACCTGTTACATAACGCCTCAGATGGATATGGGAGAGAAGATGGATATGAAAGAGAACAGATGGATATGAGAGAGAAGATGGATATGAAAGAGAACAGATGGATATGAGAGAGAAGATGGATATGAAAGGGAACAGGTAGATCGATATGAAAGGGAAGTCCTGTAGTCCAAGATGGTGCATACTCTTACTGCAGTACTTGGATTGTTTCTTTCTATAGCAATCGAAGACTAACAAAAAGTCTTTGGCTATGTCTACACTCTCAGTTTAAGTCGACTTAAGCAAAGCCGCGTCCACACTAGGCTTTCATTAAGTCGACTTAAGGAATTCCTTAAGTCAACTTAATGAACGCTTAAGTCGACTTAATAAGAAATGCCTATTAGGTCGACTTAAGCCTGCTTAGGTCGACCTAACCCTTCTTTCGGTCGACCTAAACCCAGTGTGGACGTTTAAGTCCACTTTGTTAAGTCGACTTAAAGGCAGTTAGGCTGACTTAACAGAGTGGACTTAGTCCACGTCCATGGGCAGCACTTTGTTAAGTCGACTTAATACGGTCGATTTTAAGTCAACTTAAAGTTGACCTTATTAAGTCGGCTTAACAAAGTTAACCTAACTTTTGGTAGTGTAGACGTAGCCTTTTAGCTTATCTTCAGCTTCGGTGAAAAATCTGAAGCCCAACTTAGATGGAAATTGCTTCTGACGGATTCCTATATTCCAGGAGGAGTTTACAATTAACACTATTTTTGCTAAATGTTTTAAGAGGTTTCCAACACACCAGAGATAAAAACAACAAATCCCTCCTATTGAAAATTAACTTGTGAAATGCAAATGGAATCTCTTTTTTCCTCAGAGATCACCTTTTCATATCACAGGCTTCTCCAAAGAATCACTGTACAAGACATGAAACCAGCAGGAAAGAAAAATCTGGTCTACGGAAGTTGCTGAACAAAGAGCACCCTTTTCTTTTTTATTGGGGAGGGTGGGAAGAGAGGCACATTACCTGAGTTTTCGGTAATATTGCTGCACTTTTTCAAGTGCAACTCCATTAATCTGTTGTTGGAGTTCTTCTAGAGATGAGTCACCTGGCTGTGACTGGCTCTCCAGGCTTTCAAGAGCTGGAAGGAGACAAGATTTTTAATAAATATATTACTCTGGCTATCATTTTTTCCTTTGATTGCCTCTCTAGTTCATCCCCCTACTAGGTAGCTGCCAAATTATGTCAAAGACCAACTGTGTGAAAAATAAGATGAAGTGAATTTATTTTGCTTGATGAGGATGTCTTCTGTGAACCTCAGTTTTCATTATTACACTTCCAAGGGCAAGGGATACTTATAGTATCAGATCACTGAATATGGTCATACTGTTATGGCTTTGAAGGAAGTATCCTATGCTGGATGCCACGATGCAGGACAATGGATTGATTAGCTGGCCCACAAGAGGTCCTTCGACTTTCAGTCCAGATGATTCTATGAATACATCTGCGTGTGTACAGAAAATGCCTCCTTTAAAAATCTGAATCTGTGGCATAGGAACATGGACATTTCCCAACTGGATCAGATCAGTGATCTAGTCCAATATTCTCCCTCTGACAGTGACTGGATGCTTCAGCGAAGGGTGCAAGAAACCCCAGGCAGACATCTGTGGGGATAATCTGCTCCCCGTGAACAGCTCATCCTAACCACCACTAGCATATTAATCCCCCCCACACACACACACCAATATCAGATTGCCATTCTGGGGAGAAATCAATTTTTGCCTCTCAAAATATTTTCTATGGAGTTCTCAGTTTTGTTTCAATAACAACTTTGTGGTCGTTCCTTAATCCTGAACCTTAAGACGTTTAGCAACTAATTAGATTCACTGATTTCTTTTTCTTTGCCAAGAATTTCATGGGCACCTTTTGTAAAGAGCACCGTGTGTAGCTTCAAGCTTCCCCCATTCTGAAAGCGGGATGGCAGTTTGGAGAAGTAGTAGCTGTCAAGGTAAAAGATAACCTTCAAGGCCTGCCGACTTCCTTCAATGTGGTAGAAGACCTGGGTATCTGGGGAAAAAAAGATAAAGACATTTGTGTTTTACCAAAACAGCAGTGAATGACTAGCAGTGTCCGAGCATGTCAGTCCATTTAAAACATCTCATTACTGAAATGTCAGAAGTAGTAGCGAGCAAGGGAGATCCTGTACTGAGACAATATATGTGGAGGCATATTGTTTACAAGACATATCATCAATTAACATGACATTTGATACCATCGCACTGATCACTTTGCTTGTATAGCAGATCCCTTTCCTACACTGCATGTCTTTCTTTTCTATCAGATTTCTGTACAATTTGGAGCAGGGATTGTCTTTACTTGTATTCGTACAGCACCTAGCACAATGGGGCCCTGTTCTTGACTTGTCCCTAGGCACTACTGCATAAAACATGGTTAATAATAATAAAGTCCTGTTATGTGAGCTTGCGCTGGATGAGCGTGGTAGGCGTGTGTGTCTTTGCCCTTGCCAAAAAAGCTAGTGAGCTACAAAGATCTGTCTGGAGCTGCTCACCCCAGCTGGCATGTCTCTCCGCATGCTAGACAGTGAAACAAGAAAACAGGAAGGAACCAGTGGTTCCCAACTGCAGAGATTTTTACAACTGGCCTCAGTAGATGACCATTGACACTACCAGCCCAAGTATCTTACAGGCAGTTCACAGGTCTGGGTGAGGACCTCAAGCAATCAGGTGCAGCTGGTTATCACTTCTGTTTCACTTTAGCCACTACAGCTGACAGAGACAAATACTTACTATTCCAAACATCAGAGTGAATAACACACAGCAGTGCTCTCTCACTCTCTATCTCAGAAATGCAGCCATCCCTGGGGTCTGAGGAAGTATAGTCAACTGGCAGAGTAGTGCAATTCTTAGCCCTGATGGCAAATCACCGTCAGTGCTGCCATGGAAACTGCCATGGGGACCTTTCGATCACTGTGTTTGACTGATTTCCGTGTATGTAAAATGATATGGTGCTCAATGTATCCATTTTAGAAACAAAAGGGGCTAAGAAGACCCAGGTGAGATTTGAACCGCCGTTTCAGAGTCTAGATATTCCATAACAGATGGCCAGCTAGATAAAAGATGGCAAGGTATGTTCATGTCACTACGTCTTCCTTCCCTGCTATCATGGGGCAAGTCACAGCAGTAATCTCCACCACAAGACAGCTGATTGGCTACGTTCCTTTCCTACCTGCTCCAGAGAATAGGGAGTTACCATTTTAAGACCCAATCGTGCAAGGAGCCCTTGGGTGAGGTGATGAGTGGCTCTAACTCCCATTACATTCAGTGGAATTTGAGAGAGTGCCGCCCTTCACGGGAGATGCTCAGCACCTTTAAGGACTGAGCACTTCTGATGGACTTCATATCATGGAGTAAACTAACCAGAAATACAAGCAAGAAAGAAGAGTTCATAAAAAAGCTTGAGAATTCTCACTTGCTACCAGGCTTTCTTCCAGCTGCTTGAAATAAAAGGCAACCTTGTCCAGCTCAGACAGCATGACTGGAATGTCTTCTAGCATGGTGCGCTCTTCCTTCTGTGGTGGAGAGAAACCAGCATGAATGGGTAAAGGGGAAGTGCAGGCAGAGAAAATCTAGTATAGACATTAGAAGTGTGGAAAACTGGATGATTCAGGATACTCAGAACGGGCGGGGGGGGGGTGGAGCCTTTGACCAAATCCAGCCCAGGTCAGTAACGAGTGACGGTTGATTCCATCTGATGACTGTGTGAAATGCTCCAGGCCAGTTTTCAGTGGACAGAGGTTCGCCACTGTCTGGAATACTGGCTCTTTTCTTGGTAGATTCTGAAGGGAGTCCAAGAAATGAATGGTTCTTGAAGCGTAAATTCCTTTCTCCAGAATTTACCTCCTCCACACATACTAATCTGCGGACTAAGCCAATTAACTAGCTAGGGTGAAATACATGTTTTCTCAGAGTCCCTGCAATGTGAAGGAATAATGCAACTGTGCACTGTATTGTATTTGATTGTAACACATTATCCTTCGTGTTTCTGTTTAACAAGGGGCATAAAATGTGTCTTACTCCATAACCCTGGCTTTTTTCAGAACTCATTGCCCTTTGTAGCTTCACAATCATTTTCCTTCTGGAAAATATTATTTTGGCTCAGATTCTGCAGAAGTTGGTGGGACTTGCTTGAGAGTTCCCTATTCATCAGAGGCCAGTGGATTTTACGAGTCGTGTCCTTTTCATTCCCTAGATGTGGTGCCTCCCGATGAGGTTTGTAGCACAGTTAGGGCAGCATGAAAGAACGCTATTAATACCACTGCCTGTGCTGAAACCGTGTAGTGACATTCGCCGGCACAAAGGACCAGTTTTACAGTTTGCTCTTAGCCCTGGGACCACCAAGAACGGTTTTGTCTGCTTGGTGAAATTCATTTCCTCACCAGCAGAGGTCAGATCACACACACTTTCCTAGCAACTGTGCAAAGTCCACAGAAAATAAGGCAGCAGCATTATTCCTGATAATGAAATCTCTGGCTGAATACCAACGGGCCACTTCTCTGTGGGGCAGGCTGTCTGTTACCTTTCAGTGGTGAAATGTGCTCACCTGACCCAGGCCAGCAGTCTAGCATCTGTGGGGATTAGAGTGTGACGGGCAGGATATTACGATAAGGCTGAAAGCAGATTCCTGGAGGGGTTCGGAGTTTCCATATCAAGTCAGAGGCTGTGGCCAGGAGGTGAACAGAAGGAAAGTGTCTACGGGTATGTCTACACTGTAGGCTCTGTTAAGTCGACTTAACCAAGTTGCCCTAAAGTCAACTCAGAGACTCCACAGCCCTGCGTCCACACTGCCAGGTGCTAGGTTGATGGAGGAGTGGCCAGGAATTCTCCGAGGAGGCCTGGAGGCCAATTAGGTTGACTTAAGGGCTATCCACCATCTACACTGGCCTAAGTTGACTTAATAAGGTCAACTTAAGCCTTAGGTCGACCTTAAGAGGCAGTGTTAAGTCAACTTAATAAGCGCCCAGTGTGGACGCAGCAGTCCGTAGGTCAACTCAACCGTCCTTAAGTTGACCTAAGGCTCCAGTGTGGACGCACCCAAAGTGACTTTGAAGAGGCCAAGAGAGGCAGCATTCACAGCCATTCTTTAGCAGCTCTCTTACCACACTGGGGGACAGCAGGGACTGGTAATGGAGTAAAACCCCTGTGGACGCAATCTGCTCCAGCCATTTCCTGCTGGCGTCCCTGCTGCTCTCTTCATATTCCCCGTTGTTGTTGTATCTGTAGTTGAGAGCAGCCAGCAGCTGCTCAGAGAAAGTGCAAATAGCAGCCACGAGGGACTGGCAGAAGATGACATCTCGTCTCAGCTGCAGCTCGGTATCTGCCAGAGTGAGGGGAAGAGAGGCACAAAGGAGTCAGAGGGAGTTCACCTTCCATCCCAGCTCAGACACTCACTGTGTATGACACTCGGCATCTGATGTCGCCTTGTACTGTCTCCTGTTATCCAATCCCTACTGGGAGTGGGTAGGGAGTGTGGGATGTGAGGATTTTCCACCCCACTCTCCCTTTTGTTTCCTCCCATCCAGATGTCTGGGCCCACTGGTCCATTAGATAAGGCTCCCCTGTGTCATCGGTGCCACACCTGGGCTGATCCCTTTCCTTGACAAATTCACTCACAAAAAAGGGCCTCCACACTTAGCAATACCATGGCCCCTACCCCATGTGTTCTTAAGGCTTCCCATGTACGACGTCCATTTACAGGCATGTCTATATGGGGCTCCTTGGTTCATGTTTGCCTGGGGGAATCTCCATGGCGTTAACAGTCCTTCCACTGAGCCTGCTGTACAATGGCTGGATAAACCATGTCACACTTAAGGAGATTTGCAGATTATACAAAGAACATGTAAAAGTCAGGAAAGGGAAGAACGTGAATACAGGAAGAGCGGCTTCCCAGGCACCTTGGATTCCTCTTGATGTGCACTAGGTCAGGAACAGCAGCCTCTTTCATTCCCGAGAGAATGTTTTCTGCAGAAAGAAGCTGAATACATCCCACACAGGCTTTGAAGATACGGATCATTTTTATGGAGCACTGAATGCAGCAATAGAAGGGCTAAGGCAATCAAGACCAAGGCCCAGATCCTCAGCCCGGAGCAAGGCTCCTTTGCACAGCTGGGCTCAGAGCTGCTCCAGAGGCAAGGGAATCCCTGGCTGATGTAAAGGCGGCACAGCCTGTTCTACAGCACTTGCTCCTACACCCTCCATATAGGGTGTTCCATAAAGGGCTGAGGAACCATGCACCATGAGCAAAGAGCTATTCAAATCAATAGCAAAAGTCCCATTGGCTTCAATAAGGCAGGAGCAAGCCCTTAGTCCTTAGGACTCTTGTTCAATAAGTTGCTACAAGTGGAAGGAGGGAATAATAGGCTGTTTATAGGGGAAATGCACATCTTGATAAGACTACGCAGGGCAAAACCGAAACTCCTTATGTGGGGAGGTTGTTTGAAAAAAATGACAGGCCCACAACCTCCTAACGATTATGCAATAACTTCTCATTTTTTGCTGCATGTCTCCTCCACATAAAGAAATAGTGGAGGGCAACCGGGAATAAGGCTTACAAAAGAGGAAGAAGATGAAGAAAGGGCAAAGGGACGTGGTATTGGATAACGTTTACAATGTGCCTGGTGATACAAGAGCATAAATGGAGCAAACCCAAGACTGAGCAAAAGGGCAAAAGAGCTGCCCACATGAGGAGCACAAGAGAAGGCATAATGACATCCATCACACAGCCGACCCAGATTTGCAAGGACAACGATAGTTGCATAATGGATCGTGATCTCTGTCATTGGAGACAGAGATTCAAATGTATGCATGCACTGTACAGCCAAGCTACACACATTAGGATATCTCGCAGTGTGGTCAGGTTTTCCACCAATATATCAAATCAGAAACCCTTACCTGCACATTTTAGCAAAGCCAGGAGTAGTTGATTCTTCCCATCTAGAAGAGTAAAAAGAAGGAAGACTCTGATGAAGATGATGCAAAGGTGGATCTACTTCTAGCCTGCTGACACCTTCTCCATTTCTATTTAGAGTAGACTAGAGCTTAATCCTCGCTAAAACATGATGGATAAACAGGAAGCCAGGCATAAATCAGGCACCTTCATAGGCTAAACGGTCCATCAACTACCATGAATTACTGGGCACAAATTGCACGTGTGAAGGAATCTCTACAGAGGTGATCTCAGTCCTGGGCTTGCAGTTGAGAGTAGAAGGCATCAGACTCAGTCCTCCAATTTGCATCCTACCAGCGTTTTCTAAGCAAGGCATTTTGTGGCTCTAATGGTTCAGGGAGCCATTACAGGGACTGATTACCTCCATATCCTTCACTCATTTCCTTTCAGAATCTGCCTAGTCTTTTTTTCTTTTTCTTTAAGCATTTTTAAAAATTACACAGGTAAAGCTGTCACTCTGACCCAGTTCAGTCCAGACAGACTTCAGAAGAAGACTAAGAGAATTAGAAAAAAGTGCTAATGATCATTCAGTCCTCAACTGTGGTGTCACAATACAACATCACTGGGAAGAACAATAAAACACTCTCCCCACTTCCCTCTAAAATCCATGTCCATTTATAACCTGTATTCTAATTGTCGTATTAAACTTAGGGAACAATATTAATGGCCAGACTGGGCCACCAGAAGTCCCTCTAGCACAGCATCTTGTCTCTGATGCTGGTCAGTACCAGCTGCTTCAGAGGAAGAAGCCACAAAACTCTGCAATAGGCAACAATCACAGAACAAGCTGCTCCCTAGGCACGTTTCCTCCTGACCCTGATAGTTAAGATGTTGGCTTATGCTCTGAAGCATGAGAGCAAAAATGCATGAATGAGCTCTTTCGAACCCATTCCATTTCAATATTCTGTGATGTTGCTGAGAAGATAGGAAAAGAAGGTCTTTCCACAGACACAGTTTGTATCTTCACAATCAGGCATGGATCAAAACCAAACGTCAGGACAACCCGAAACAGGGGAGACATTTGGATCCAACTCTGCAGTTGGTTCCCTGATGATGTGAACAAAAACCTCGGCTCAGATCTGTCCGCCTTTTAATTCACTTCTATGTGCTCTACAGCTTGTGCTCATCTCTACAAACAAAACTTCCCTTTAATACTGATAACTGACCACCCCCTATTCACAGACCTTCCACGTGTTTTTGAATGGTGTCAACAAGGTTCTTGATATGCAGCGGAAGGTTCCAGGGATCTTCTTGGACACTGATTTGAATGTTATTCCAACCCTTGATTGTGGTTTCTTGCTTCTGTTTAAATTCTGCAGCCAAAGAGAAATTAGCCCAGGGTAACAGGGGGTTGTCACATAATTCAGAGTAGCTCATTAGCTATATAATCTGCATATAGCGCTAATCAATGAATATACCCCTTATTGCAACCATTACCAGTTTGGGGGAGTTACTTAAATGAATCTGATACAGATGGAAAAAAATATTACTATTTCCTAGTCTTGTAAAAGCCAGAGTCCTAACTTGTTATGTTTTCAGCATCGTGTCAGAAAAAATCGGCATGCAACTCACAGGCACAATACACAGGAGTTATGTGATTAACTTCTTTTGCAATAGATCACAAATCTATCCCTGAAAACCCTGGCTGCAGACCCACACTCAGTACTAGCCCCCTGTTCTCTCTGCCTTCTCTAGCCAGGGGTGTCTGTGTCACCTCCTGGGGGAAATCAGACCAGCTCTGAAATTGACTGTCACACCTACTTTAGACTCAGGCTGCTGGGAACATATAAGCTAGTTAATATTCTGCTTGGCTTTATTAGGTAGAAGCCTTTGTATTCTGGACAAGAAGGCAAATTCAAGCCCGTTTGATACAGTTATACAGTTTAGCCAAACACTCTGGTATCAGTAATCAAACCCATGGCCGTGCCCATATAGAGTGACAAATTATTGCCCCCAAAAGAGACACTAAAAGGCTCTGTGCAGTTGATCCAGTTTTAATAGACAACTCTGTGTGTAAGTGAAACATGCAAAAGAAAGCGTGTAGGAAATATATGTAGAGTGGCTGCCGGTTCCTTACTGCATTCAAAGAGCCTGTGGGAGGGCAGTGAAAGGTATTCCACAGCTGCTTAAATGTTACAGGAACATGGCTTTTCAAAACACATCTGTCAAGTTAACAGGAGCCTCTCCTGACTCTGAAAAAGACTGACTATGTGCCTCTTCTACAGGTGCCAATGTAGCTCAAAATAGGGGATAAAAGAGAGAGAGAGACCCTGGCCAGAGTACCTGGAGTTCAGCAAAGCTAACAGAATAAAGTTCATGTTCCAAGAGGAAAAGGAAATGCAGCAAATGTTTAGGAAATAAACTCCTATCTTCTTCAGAGAGAAAAACAAAAACAAAACAAAACCCATTCTGGCCACCAAATTTGGTCTCCTGAGTCACTGTTTGTCGTGTGCTCTCTCTGGGAATGGGTAGTTTCCAGAATGTGAGCTGGTGTTATGTGAGGGTGAGTTTACTTTGACAATTACCCATCCTGAAAAGAAGTAGAGTCATTCCTTAAGCAAACTTATGCAGAACTTTTGGATGCCACGGATCTGCTGTACCTGACCCTCCAGCAGCTTGTTAGGGTTGTGCTACGGAGTCCTCCTGGATGTGTAGAGATGCCAGGGAACAGTACAAAATATCAATCAAGTAACTTATATGTCCAGTACTTGTGACTGCATACATAACTGTTGTAAATGTGTGTGCAAATTATGGATGCACGGTTTTGCACATGAACTTGGGTTTTGACTTCTGAACCTCTAGTTCTTAATGTTGTGTTCATTGTATTCTGGGAAATTACATTGTTTAATGCAACCGACTTCTTTTTTCTTTTACCTTGCAAACTGTGGTCCATTGGAAAGTGCTTGGTTTCTTCAAAGGCCTTAATTATGACTGATCCTTTGAGGAGTGCATTGATAGTCTCCACCTGGAACAGGAGTTATATTAGGTTACTCTTAGTAAAATTCTAGGAGAATTTTTGAAAAGTCACTCATTGTGGAAAGGTCCAAAAGAGTTTGCCTCTGCTCCATATTGGCACTAACACATTCACTTAAGTTAACCTTGATGTCTCCACACCACAGTCAAGATCTGTTAATCCTGATGGAAATCTCATCCTTAGCCAATATAATTGAACCATTCCAACCCTCAACTCTCCTCAGGAACCTGGTGTGAACTATGGGCTATGCAGTGTAACCAGGAGAGTAATGATCTGAGCTCTGGGGAAACATGGGGGACAGAGAAGAACTATTTAGCTGAGGTTATAAATATGTAAAGGTATCTTTTGACTACATTCTTTACCTCTAACATGGGGTAACTTTTCCCAAAATTCTGTACATGAGATCTGTTATGATCACTCATAATAGGAAGAATTCACTCATGTCTTCACACATCTGTTTCCGAAGTTTTTGTCATGAATCTAAGGCTACAGTCAGCCTTGTCCTAGTCCCACAAAGTAACATGACTGTTGGTGGAGACAAAACTGTTTCCTTAAACTATCTCACATCTGGTTCTTTGCATCTTATTCCAAACCCGGTTAGCTTGGTCTCTGCTGAGGTATAATTTGGTAATGCGGTCTGTGACATTTTTTACACGTTGTTCTGAGAAAGAGAGTCCACTGCTGCACATAATTGTGCTGGTGTCTTTTACCTGGTTAAAAAGATGCTCAAGACAGCCATGGAGTTTGTCTTGTTTGTCTGAAGAAATCCTCATGTCAGTAGGAAGTTCATCACCTAATAAAGGAAAGATAAACCATCTAATCACTTTGGGTCTCTCACATCTTGTGATTTGGTTACAGCACAACCAAGAAAACCTTGAGATGGTGGTTTTACCTATGGAGAATATTATTGCAATTTAATAACCTTGAAGACACCAGTGAAGACAAACAGGGTGCTTTCGAGCTCTCCTTCCCCAATCCACAGATCAAAATATTTTTCAGACTATCCAAGAACCCCCTGTACGCAAATGGACAAGAAAGGATTCTAGCCTGGTCTAATTTCCCCTCTGCACACCATGATTACAAGATTCCACTAAAGAACGAACAGACCTCTAACTCACTAATTATCGCATGACTAGTTTGATCTGTTTTCCTTTGATGGAACCATGTTTACAGCTAACCACCCCGGTAAACGGAGTCAGCAAAGCTGCGTATGTTTAGACTGCTGTGGCATCTGATGTTGGAGAGTCTCTTTTATTATCAAGCACTTACTCACCTGAACCCATCTCATCACTGCCCAGGTACGAGCTGCTACTCCGTACACTGGTGTAGGAGAGCACGGAGTCCCGGTTACTGTTACATTCACTGCAAGAAGAAAAAGAGGTGTAATTTTTTTCCTTATCCAGAGCCTTGACTTACTTACCAACTCTATAATCCAGCAGGGACATTTCCTGAGGCATCAATTTGAGTTGACTTGAGTATAGACTTCATAACACTAGGTTAAGACCTCCTGATTTGGCTAGTAAAGGTCTGTCTGCACTGCAATTAATAACCTGCAGCTGGCCCACGCCAGCTGACTCAGGCTCTGGAGCTCAGGGGCTTCTTAACTGCAGGGTAGATGTTCGGGCTTGGGTTGGGCTATGTCTACACTTGTTAAGATAAATCGACTCTGTTAAGTTGACTTAACAAGATTGACTTTAAGTTGACCTTGTTAAGTCAAATTAACGGAGTGTCTACACTTAAAGTCGACTTAAGTCAACCTTGTTAAGTCGATTTAACAGATCCTATAGTGTAGACATACCCATCTACACTGGCCTGAAGTCGACCTTCAGAGCTGGTGTTAAATCGACATAAGGAAGCGCTTAAGTCGACGTAACAAGCACCCAGTGTGGACGCAGCCGTCTGTAGGTCGACTTAAGCACCCTTAGGTTGACCTAAGGTGCCAGTGTGGACACACCCTAGGACACTGCATGGTGGGAGAGTCTGCGTGTGGTCTACACTGCAGTTAAACAGCCCATTGGCCCAAGCCCTGAGAGCCCACATCAGCAGACCCAGGCCAGCTGTGGGTTTTTAATTGCAACACAGACATACTCTCAGAAGCTTCTGGGACCATTTGAAACATGACTGTGAGCAGGTGTCTTGTAAAGCATGAACACTGGTTCCCACTGAGCACCTCATCCCTAGCTGGGCACAGAGAGTTCATTAAAGATACTCCAGGAATATGCAGACGGAATGGCCAATAGAAAATTATACCCCATCAGCTTGATTCTCTCCTGAGCCCAAGCACAGGGGCCTGGTCATGGATCCCCAGTTCCCAGCCACCTAACTCCATCAACACTAAAGTTGCAGGGGCACAGGGTAGGGAAGGGAACTGTAGGGACCTTATGGAGTATTGAGCATAGTGCACTAACACATTGCACTGTTATGCCCCCTCCCCTCTCTTCCCTTGCCACACTCCCTCCCCTCCCCTGCCTTTGCCATGCCTCTTCCCCTGACCCGGGGGGAGGGAGGGGATCAGAACTGGTGCTGTCACAGGAGGCAGTGGAATTGGGTGCAGAGCTGGTACAAGAAGCAGGAAAGTCACTTCAGCCTGTTTTACCCACGTGGAGGTACACGGGAGGATCTCTCTAGCAGTCTCCTGCTTCAAGTTCACTTTGCCATGGAGCAAGTTCCCATCCATGGAGTAAACTCCTGCTTCGAGTTCACCCCATGGAACAAAGCGAACATGATAGACTGGAGAATCCAGTTCACTGTTTTTACGTAAACTTAGCTTAGAGAATTTTTCAGACCTTTGCTTTGGAAACGTATCAGCAGTGATTTTTAAAAAATGCAAACCTAGGCAGAAGAGCTCTGACCTTTGCTATGAGAGAATGAGAATAATTTCCCCTCCTGACTCATTAATAAAAAGCCCACAGAGTCCTATCTCCCTTTGCTGGGTTTTGTTTGCTCTCGTAAGAGCTATTATCTTCATTCTGAAGAAGTTTAAAGGGCGATAGCCAACACTTACAGACACTGCACTGAAGTACAAACCCTTACGGGAGAAACACTGCTTCTAAATTAGCTTTCCCAACAGTCACTGAGAAAGAAGCATGGTTAATGCAAACAAGGCACATTCTTATTTTTATGTAGCTCCTCACTATCCATTTTCTGGATCCAAACCTATCAAAATACATTTGATTGCCCCTTAGGTAACTATCATATCTGTTAGGTGTACTTAAATTGTCTAATATCTGTCTAATAAAGATAAAACAGAATAATCTTTCTCATCTTTCATGTATGTGTAAAATTCTAAAGCCAGTGACAGCCCCATGGAGACTCTATCTTTGATCTCACTGTGTTACCCATAATAGATTAGGCTCAATTATAGACTCTGTTTAAGTAAACCAGGGTTCAGAAATGGGCACCCTATCAAAAGAAGGAGACAATTATCTGTATTTCATTAAAAGACCTTCAGAGCACTTAAGCAGATTTTCAGTTTGAAGCAGACACATATCTACTAGGAGCAAGTCTGAATCTACCAAAGTCACCCTTCTTGTACCTAGACCAGGGTCTGAACTAAGAAAATGCATTTTCCTACTTGTGCAGAAGAAGTAAATGTTAATTCCTGTGAATGAAACTCTACATTCATGCTATCGCTGTTTTCAAACAAGAAAGAGAAAGAAATAGCACTTTGAATCAAATTACGACCTATTGCCACAGTATATTGAGACGTTCACGTAAATTAGTGTGAACACGTGCCAGGCCAGGGCTCTTTTTGAGTACCTTTTAGTGTTCACTAGTCATTGGTGCTATCGGGCTCATGCAAAGCCCTACCTACCCACATTTCCATGGATATGCTGAGCCCACCGAAAAGTTATCTATGTGCAGATCATATGGTTGACTGACTATATTTGCCATCGTAGCTTTTTTGCATTAGATGACTCTGGTACCTGGAATTCTTCACAAACACACTGGTGTACACTTGGAATAACTATTGTCTTCACTGGCAGAATTTGCTGGCATAACCAAGATAGGAATCTGGACTTCTGCATCCTTCAGGCCCAGGAGCAACTAAGCATGAGCTAATTCTCATTTGGGGTCCCCCTCATCATGAGAATTTATCCCAGCCTCCCACAGTAAACAGATGCCAAAGGGTTAAACATTTAAAGCATGGGGTCTGCTTTTTCACTGCTCTGCCGCTTGTGTTACCACTGAGACCAGTGTGCAGGGAGTGTAACATATTACGCCTCTGCTACTGTCGCGTTTTACACCTCATTTGCATCAATGTAAATAGCAACAAATGGCACGAGGCTGTGGGGGACCGGCCCATAAGGCCAAAGCTTCAAAGATGTGTGATTAGATTGAATTATTCTGATTTTTGTCACACTCATTGACAGGACTCCGTTGTTCTAGAGCAGGCCTGTGACATGCACATCTTTCCGTATCAGAAAATAAAAAAGGCAACTTGTTGTTTCATCTCTTCTGAAGTCCTGCCTTTAATTATGTCCTCTCCCAAGAATGACAGCTCTTGTGGAGCGTGTGAGCTTTGCTTCAGCAGCAAATATTCCAGGAGAAGCAGCAAGTCAATCTTGTCTAAAAAACAAGATTTTGAGACACCTGAATAAATATTTGGGTTTGTGGTTTCCAAGACCCATTTTAAAAAAAGGAGGGGGGGTTGGATGTCCATTTCTGCTTCGCAGTGTTTTAGGCTTCTGGAAAAATTATTCACAGACTTGAATGGAAAAACCCTCTTAAATACCATCAATTATAAGATCAAGCAGTCTACAAAGTCTACTGAGCTTCTATAGCTCACAATTATATGGTACAGGAGGGAAAAAATCACTAAACTTTTTGATGATCAAAGATGATTTAATTTTCTACCATTTTCTGGTTTTGTGGGGTGGTGAGATGGGGCTGGGGAAGGAGGATTTCCTACGTTCGTCTCTGTCGTAATAAGTGCAGGGTAATAACTTGAGCTGAGTAATGTATAACTGACTTGAAAATAATGCTCTTCATTTCCTAAAATCAAACCCCAGAGAAGCTAGTTTTTATCTTGAGCTGCACAGCAGTGTTATATTCCCAGAACATGGGGACTGGGATTTTCAAAAGACCTAAGGGAGTTGGGTGACTAGTTTCTTTAGGCACTTAAAAAACCTAGCAGTGGTGTGTCTCTCTAAGGGAACCGGCTGAGGCATTGGTAATTATGCTGGGCTGTGCACTTGAGCCCAGAAGCTGGTCCTGAGTACTGACACTTGAGAAAAACTCTGTCACTCTTTAGTCTATCCTAAACACTTCAAATGGGACTCCTGAGAGCTGACCAGAAGCCTCAACAGGACTGCAAGACATGATATGGGAGCTCTTCCACCTACTGAAAGATGATGAAGAAGGCACTACTTTAAGATCTGCTTGAAGTGAGGACCCTGAGGAGTTTTCTGGTGCCCATGATTTTGTTACTTTATCCTGATAGATGATAAGCTGTAGAGTGAAACCCAGCTCATCAGCCTATTTGGGAACCTGAGGCAGGTGAAAATGAGCATTACTAAAGGATCTTAAAGGGACTAATTTAACAGCGGATATGACAATACCATTCCACATTCCACACTACACTGGTCTCATTGCTTTCCCATGAACAAAAACACTCTCAGGGCCAGGAGGATCGTCTGGGATGTAATTCTACATACAGGACTGGAGATGCAGGGATAAAGCTGTTTGTCTGTGTTTACCGGGACAAGGGGGAATCGTGTCAGTTTCTCAGTCCACTGTGCGTAAATACACTGAGTGGTTATCCTTGTAGCAGCTTGTCACACACGTTAATGTCAGGACGCTTTTGTGCATGCTTTTCCTTCGTTTCCTTATCATACGATGTATGGTCTAGAGAAGCTGTTCCACTTAAGACCTAAAATCAAAAAGACCACTACCGCATCCTGAGAACTGGTGCCACATTAGCACGATCTGCCTTAGAAACCTCAGACGGGGACCAAGGTACATCCCCCAGCATTGTTCCCAAAGTCTGATAGGTCTGTGTTTTTGGTGGTCTGTGTGTTTGTACACGCCAGGCACTAAACAATCAGGATCAGATACTGAAGCTGCTGGACAGGTCTTAAAGCCATGGGTTAGTCCTGCTGAAACCCCTAGAGAAGTCCATCATGCAGCTGTCTGCAAATCACTGGAGAACAGGGGACCCTCTTCCTGACCTTCCATGAGTATCTGAGCTTTCGACCCTGCAGTAAATAGATCCTCTGATAGCATGGGTGATCTGCGAACCATGTTAAATTGATGAGATGTTGTGAATCCTGTCCTTGATACACTGAAATGTGTATCACATGAGCAGGAACTGGGGCCTGTTCTCACAGGCCCTGTTGCACATGGGACTCTTGCCACAGGTTTTGTGGGAATGGAATCAGGTCCTAGGTGTCCAGGATGATAGGCCCTTTAATTAGGTAATGGGGAACACCGTGAAGCATTTACTCAATAACAAAACTCAAAGTTACTTCACGGAGAGTTTTGCTAAGTAAGGAGTAAGGATTTCAGGATATAGTCTCCGGTGTGTATGGCACTTTTCAAGTGTAAGCAAGTATTAGTGTGGTATAATGGTGATATAATGTGGTACCAGGTTTTAGTCGTGTTATAATGCCCTTGATGTCCACAGTTATGAATTTCAGCAGCATTTGCCTATGTATCAGTTACCTGACTTTCTGATTATTAATCTATCTAGATCTGTCTACCTGCCATCCAGCACTATACTATCAAGATTAAATAGCCTCAAAGTACTATGCCAACCAGAATGGAGAGTCATGTATATCTTTGAACACACCTGTACGAATCTCTGAAACTCATTGTGTCATGTCCCGAGTCTTCCTGGTCCTCCTCAGAAACTTTGAAACAAACCTTCTTACTTCCACCATGCTCAGCTTTCTCAGTGTCACTCTCTTCTGCCCCTAAGGAAGGTGGGGATGTCTCATCAGTAGACAGTGGTTCACATGTGCCAGTTTCTGTGGGTTCTGTGATGGTGGACAAAAGCCTACAAAGATAAAACACATCATTCTCAGTCATTGGCGCTAATCTTGTGAGTTAGGTGTTCACTACTGTGATCTGAACTCAAGGGTCCTTGAAATCCAAAGCAACATTTCTATTACTTGAGCTCTAAATAGACTGAAGCTACATGAAACTCACTGAGTTTGATTCACAGGTGATCATACAAATCTTTTTGGTTTTAATTCCTGGGAATCACAATAGATGATTTTGCATTCATTCAAAATCTAAAGTGCAGCGTGAAAGTTGGCTAAAATTCCCAAGTTCTGACTAGTTTAAGGTCAAAACAAAAGTGCTGAGTTTCAGATATCTTGTATAAGAAAAACAACCCAGGTTCAAAAACCTAAGCAAACATGCCCTGTAACAACACTCAGAACCACGTGAATTTTGGTTGAGAGAGTTTTGGCAGATCTAGATGAGCCCCTCCTCTGAACACAGTGTTTGGGATTAAAAAAGACAGCAACCCAGAGCTGTCGCAGCATGCTAGAAATAGGCATCCACCCAGTTTTCTGCAAAATACAGAGACTCTGAGGCACCTCTAAAAGTGTAATTATTTGCTGAAATAAATTATTTTGCACAAATAGTCTCACTTTCATCAGAAGGGAAGAAATGTACCCTTGTTTGCATCCTTTTTCCTTCTAACACATAGACACTAACTGGCACTCCAAAAACCACAGACTATACACCATAAATTTGCCTATTTATGGAAAGGCTTCTGGTTAGCATTTAGCATTTACTAACTCTTTCTGGAGATCTCATTCTTCTGAGACTAGACCAAATCCTTGCAGATTTTCTTCCATGCCCTGACTCTGCCAAAGTGCAATCACATTTGTAAAAAGAATCATTTTCATTTGACCCAATAAGCTGATTGCACGGGTTATAGTCCAGAAAAATAAGGACAGAAGGCAAAGACAGCCCCGTCTGCTGATCATCTTAGACTAAGAAAACATTATCCCCCAAAAACCCAAGTAGGGCATGTATTGTAACAGTCTATGGCCTCCTACACACACAAACCACCACCACACTCATGAGTTAAAATGCACACCTGGGGCATAAGCCCTGCCTCTTGTAATTGATTCCAACTCCCGCCATATCCCACCTTCCCTCTTCACTCCAACAACAACCTCATTGCTCCTTTCTTTTCCTGTTCCCGTCTGTGTGCTTCTCCCATGCTGCCCCTCTCTATAGAATGATCTTTCACCCCTAATCTGCCAGGCCCTCCTCATTCAAATCCCTCTGGTCTACTGACTTCCCCAAGAGATCCACTCTGTAAAAAAGACAAAAATTAAAGGTGAAAAACCTCTTTTTAAAACAGCTCCTTCCTCTGGGCCTCTCAGCGTCTTTTGTGGTTTTGTCTTGTAGAAAAGCTCTCCAGGGCAGGGACTTCCCAAGTGTCTGTGTCCAGTACAACTCTACCCCAGACTTCAGAATCCAAGCCAGAAAGTGCAAAAAGAAGCTACACTAGCTCATCATCTATGTATCTATGAACAGATCCGGCCTTCTCCATCCAGCAAAAGACAAGTGTTGCTGTTGGAGGGAGTGCACACACACACTAATGTATTAAAATTTGTGCTGTTGGACACAGAACATACTTTCTGTGGTTGCCTATTTCCATTTTGCCAGATACTGTCTCCTTTTTCTAGGACATGCCCTCAGAAGCACAGACATAAAACACGAAGAGGTCTCTTTACTCACTTATTTATCTGAATGACGTATTGCTTCATTTCCTTCACTGCAATATCTAGTTTATTAAAAAGTTGAAGATATGAGTCCTGTATCTCCCAGTCTTCTTGTTTCAGCAGAAAGCTGAGTCCCCTTTCCTCCTGGTTTGTTCCCCCATTCTGTTGGCCAAAGCTACCATCATACTGTCCATGTGGGTTGAGCTCTCCATCTTCTGGGGTTAGGCACCACCATGATGGGGCCGCCATGGTGGTGATGCAATGTTGAGTGTATGAGACTGGATTCAGAGTACCTACTAAATAGTAGTAATAGTTAGTATGGCTTTAGTGACTTCATGCACCACCGCTCAATACTTAGAGAAGGTTTCTATGGAATTTAATAGGAACAGGCTCATAAAGAAATTTTACAGAAATTGCTCTAAAATCCTAACATTTAAAAGAGAATGGGTTCGTCCATGTGGGAATTCTGAATGTTCTTTAAAACCGTGAGGCAAAAATATACATTTCTATTCATTCTACAGCAAACTAAGTTTTTCAACATGACTAGTTCAGGATCACAATTCTTTCATTCACTCATAGCATTGAGCATCAGAGGAGCTAAAATGCTAGTGAATTTAAGATTGAAACCAACCTGTTAGATAGGTCAGTATGGTTATCCCAGCTTTATAGACTGTAGGGATAACTCTCATTTTAGGAAAAGCAAAGAATAATTATTTTCATTTATAAATGGTGGCAAGAAGAATATCCTCAACAGAGCGGGAACATGACTGCAAAGATATAACTAATCCTTCCTACTCTCATAAAAAATGCCATGGGATCTTTAAGAAGTGCAAGTGGACTGGGTTTCTCTCGTTGACCTAATTTGAATAGATCATCAGCCATTCTTCAATACACAGGACAGTTCAGGTTTCCATGGGTCTGTCCCAAGTCCCCCTGCAGGCTCATTTTGCTGGACAATGAGTCAGAAGTATATTCTGAGTGGTACAACAGAACATTGTCACGCAACTGTTTGCCTTGCAAGGAAATTCTAAGTAGCAGTCATACATCTGAAAGAAAGCACCTCCAACATCACAGGGCCTCCCAGTGCCCATGGGGTGGATTAATTTAGAAATGTCTCAGAGAAAGATCACCACTCTCTGATTGGCTACTGCAGGTTTCTCACCCTTGGGATTATGATACCTCATCATTATGGAACCAGTTTAATCCCATCACTTTTCTCCACTCAATAAATCAACTCTTCTAAATGGGAAAAACACCCAAGGGCATTTAATTGTGATGAGAAAACTACGTTGCTAAACTGCTCAAGCTGATTGAGTTGGGGCCATACTATGTGCCCGAGGCATTGTGTTATTTTACAGTAACTGCAGACTGCCTGCCATTTTATTAGAAGCATTTCAAGGAAAAACGGTATGTTGTCAAGGCTGCATTTCTTTGGATCTCTCTTGAACTCACTGAGCAGCCAGAAATATAACTTCTCTTTTTACTTAGCTAGTGTGACTGAAGCACTGGGAGTTAATTAGCACCTTGTTCAGGATCAAGGCCAATTATAGAATGTTTCCTTCCGATGCGAATGCTGAATGATCTTCCCGTTGAGGTAGTGGTTTTGGGGTATGACACCTCCATGACGTTAATGTGGCAGTTGGAAGGGCAGAAATCCATACTGTTGAGGGGATGTGGCTCCATTGTGGCTTGTTTGAAGGCTGGGCTCACCTTCATTTTTAGCTCACCTGCAAACTGGGGAATAAAGCGAGCTTGTGTGATTTCATTTGCAACAAATGATGATGCAACACAGATAATCCTTATTTTGCCTTGCCAGCCTCCTTCTGCAACAGCATCTCTGCTATCCTTGAGGCTACCTGTTCCAAAAACACCACTGAAAAAATCTGACATTTTCGTTTCCTTAAGCATTGTTTTTAAAATTCTCCTTGGAGCCAGATTTCAAACAGGTCAGATATCTGCCGTGAAAGCACACTTTGTTTGTGCACAGTTACACAATGTGCTCATGTAATCACAGTTAACTATGTGTGCAGCACAGGTATGTGACAGCTCTTGTCATTGATGGGGTAGGGGGCTTTCCATTTGGATGGGCAGGATGGGGTCCATCAACAGAGGAGTCCAGGCACACATTCCTGCCTATAGTGACAACAAAATAGTAGCTGCTCTACAGACTGAGCTTTCCAACTACATAACTTCTAGTTCTGTGCTCACACCAGTAGAAAACTTCTCACTAAAGCAATTAATGGAGAAGACACACCAAAGAATACTCAGACCCTACTATCTTGACAGGATCGTATTGTCTAGAGACACCACTGAGATCTAATAACACTGCACCTCGTGGTAGCTGGTGAGTCTTTTGCTGATACTCTCCAGCTTAGTGTCACAGGTTTGCCGGAAATCATACTCAGACATGGTCTCCATAGCTCTGCTTTGGGAGATAAGTCTCTTGCAATTCTTCACAAAGTGACTGTCTTCTGCAGCGAAGGCTTCTAAAATCTGAACAAGGAGACAAAATTCCAATGGTACTGGGCTGAGAGCCAAGGACACAGAAATACCCTTTCACTGCATACACAGCAAAGACCCCACATTTCGGCATATTTGAGAAAAGCGGCACTCAAAGCAAATCCCGCCATCGCTGTTCCCTGATTAGCTCCTTTGAACCATTGCCACGTTTAGTCTCAATATTTCAGAACTTTAGCCGGAAGTGTTCAAATATTGTGGATGCACTCAAAATGATCATTTGGGCAAGGGGAATGTTTCGTTCTCTGGCACATTTTCCCTCTCTTGCTATTTCTGACGTGTCCTATCATGGACATACCAATAACGTTATTCTTACTTGATAGAGACCTTTATTATTTGCCCACTTCAATGAACCCCAAAACATAATATCAATCATTCCTGCCCACACCAGGCAGCAATAATATCCATTCCTCATATCAACCAATCCATCCAATGGCAAAAACCTCTTTAGTCTTATTCTAAGGTGAAGCAAATACTTGCCTGAAAGAATGAACCTCACATTTGCCCTGAGGAGCCCCAAATTCCTGCTCTAGTGCAGTGATTGTCAAACTTCGGGTTGGGACCCAGTACTGGGTCACAGACCCTCAGACACCGGGTCGCGGCACCCCCCGCTGCCATTGCCAAAAGACTGGAATGCATTACTCAAAGAGGTAATTGTTGGGTCGCGAGCATAAATGATTTTTTTTAACTGGTCCTGAGAAAAAAAAGTTTGAAAACCACTGCTCTCGTGGATAGACAAAAATGGGAGCTTCACATTTCCCAACTGAGGACCCTCCAGCAAGAGTATCCTGATCAAGTCCTTAAAGGTTGAAATGGAGGGAGAGTCAGTGGAACTTTCCGGTACCAAAGAGGAGTTACAAATGCATTGGCCTAAGCCTCAGGCAGGGGAAACGGTATAACACGCTCTGTCACCCAATAGACAAAGCCGAACACCAAGCGTATGCCTGGGTCATTGCCTTCCCTTATTCTGCCTGGGAAGGAAGCTCACAAAGTATGTCAGCAGGTACCTTTGCAGTCAGACTGAAACAGCCCTTTGGTTCCACGATCTTCTCCAAGACGAAACACTTGATCCCAGCAGTGCTGACGTATTCATACACTACCGCATGTTCCAGGTGGACATTGTCCACAGTCAAGCTAATGAGAGGCACGTCTTCATTCATGATCAGTGGAGAGCCTGGAATCAAAGGCAAGCCATTAGGGAACAGGCGTACATGCACAAACGCAGGTGAGCACGCGTGGACTCACGCTCAGAAAACATACCGGTTCTAGCTGCCCAGAGTACATTTATGGCACAGATCATAGCACCTGCCACAGACTCTCAAACGGGAGGTAAGTTACATTAGCACTCGGTGGCCTTGATGAAATGTTCCTAACAGTGATTTCCTTCAAAGCACTGTTACTACTATATTCCAAATGGTAGTTAGTGCTCCAGGTTTACCCTGGTGGATACATTTCACAAGCAGTTGTGCCAGATGGAGATTCATCCCAGGTGACATCGCCACCTCCTCTCCAAGAGAATTTGAAATGCCACTCTGTAGGAACGTCACCAGCAGAGGCAGCCCAGAGATACTGAAGTGCTTTTTGCAGTAATCTGGCTTTCGTCAGACCATCCCCTGCCCTTTAGGAACTACACTGTTTGGCTTCACATCCCCTGGTGCTTCAGGGTTCGATTGTGCCAAGCCAAAGAATCATGCCCATGGCTTTGTGAAATGCTGCTGAAGTTTTCTGTTAAGCAGACATATCATATATGATTTAGTCAGAGTCTAATGCCTGTGACGGGAGCTATTCAGCCCAAATGTCCAGTGGAGGCCCACTGTCCGATTGGAAAAACTTCCTCACTTGTCATTTTAGCCTTTCACTTCCATCTCATAGCTTTAGCTCACTCTGTGATGGCAAGTAAAGCAGATCCCAGGGTCTTTTACTCTAGCTGAGGCCCCTTGTTCAATATCCCATAGTGCAAGAGGGAATCAGTCCCTACTTATGCTGAGCAGAAGCTAGGACACATAGCTAAAGAGGCAGAGCTACACAGCGCCTGGGGGCAGGCTTCACTCCATGACAAGTGTTTTCCAATGTGATGTACCTTGACCGAAACTCAGACACCGTGTAATTATGCTGGTTTGTGGCATGATGTGACAGCTACCAAATACACAGCTCCAGTTACTACATGCTCTCCCAGCATGTGGGGTCTCAGTCATATATTGTAGGGCAGGGCATGCAAGAGACACAACAAAGCCGATATTTGCTACCTAGCTAGCTTTGTGACGTTAGTACTGATAGAGATTCCCTAAGATGCCGGCAAGAATCAGGCATTTAGGGTTGCGAGCCCGTTGTAAATTTACACAGTCAAGTAAAAATGCGGGGAAATGTACTGCTCTCTGTAAATAAAAGAGAAACGAAATGCAGGGAAATGTACTGCTCTCTGTAAATAAAAGAGAAACGTCTGTGAAAAAAAATGGGCCCACTACCAAAGGCTGTGTAAAAGCTGCAGCTGGCACTGCCCCTTTAAGAGCCCCTGAAAACCTCCCCAGCTGCTGCGAGAGAAGATGCTGCTCTCTGCTGCTGAATTGAGGCGGTGGGCGGTAAACTGTTTTTACTGCTGCCAGTAAAAAGCTCATTGTGCCTGTAAAAAAAAAAAAAAAAATCAACCATGTCAGTGAAAACTAAAACTCAAGGTTGGCAGCCCTACAGTGTCTCTCTGTTCAGAGCAGGGCCTTTCCTCTTGGTTGAGCATTTCCATGTTATATCCAAATTTCATGTTCCTCTCAGATAAACTGTGTCATAACGATATTTTGCTTGGGAGACGACAGCTTGTTACACGTTTTGCTAGAATCAGAGATTTTCTATAGCAATAATTACATTTGATGTTTCCACCACCCCATTCTCCCTGAGTAATCAGAAAGCATCTGATCTGCCTGACTATGTTTCCTTCCCGGGTTTCCCTTTACCTGCTTCCTGTTGGCTTTTATGAAGGGGATAGGGTTCTCCACTTCCTTCCACCGAGAGGTGTCCCTTGCTTGACTCAAGATGGCTGCCATTCAGGTACGCATTAAATGTTGGCTGCTGATCTCTATCCTCTTCAGCATCTTCGTACGTTCGGTACACCCACTCATACAATTCCTTTCAAAAGAACAGAAATGTTCTGAAGAGCTGCCTCTGAGGAAGGGGTGTGGGTTTGAAGTACAAACTTGGATGTAGATGTGAATTTTGCAGTGCAAAATGGGCTGAAATTAGATCCAGATCCAATTCTTCCCCTCCTCCCTGTCAAAATTTAGGGGTATGAAATATGGATCTGGGTTTAACTTTGCAATTAGCTTGAAAAAAACCTGTAGATGTCTATAGACTGGAATACTTGCGACTCACAGACATACAACTAGGGGGTAAATTCTACTCTGGATTTCGCTCTAAGCATCTTCATTAATTGTAGCAGAGTCCCACAGGGCAAGTGGATAAGTCAAAGCATATTTTTAAGGTTGCTTTTAAATATTAAGGAACATGTTTGTATAAAACCATTATATTATTTCCCCCTCAAAATGTCATGTTAAGTTGCATCCAGGTTTCACATCTGCGTACTCACCAGTGATTCTTGCTGCCTGTGTCGATATGCTGTAAAGTGCTCCAGAACTTCTGTATAATTTTCATTCATCATATTATTTCCATTAACTTTCAAAATACACTGCCCTGAGTGGAGCCCCGCAGCTGCAGCCCTAGAGCCTGAAATAGAGACAGACCAAAGGGGGTGTTCAAACTGCACAGAAGCTAAGGAAAACAGGGAGTGAAAAGCATTTCTGGCTAAGATGAGTGGGGAGACAGGATATTTGGGAGCAACCTTGTGGGTCTTTTTGGGTTTGGTGAAAAATCTCTGGAAGAGCTTTGTCATATGAGACGAATGTTGGATATATCCTACATCTCACAACAGAGCCTTTCCTGGTGCATACGCTATATACCATCGTATGTTCTGTGCAAGATGGTTTTGTAAATTATACTCTGCTAAGTTGCTGTGTGTCTGTCTGATTCTCTAGTACCTTATGCCTTGTTTAGTCAGTTACATCAGTGCATGTGCATATGTGGATATTAATTATTTAGAACTTGAAGAGACCTACTGAGTCACTGAGTTCAGTCCCCTGCTTATCAGAGGCAACCACGTCATATAATACCATTTATAAACTTATCAAGCACTGACTGGCCCAGGATCCGAACACAAAGACAGATTAGAGTCCCCTGCCCTCAATCACACATCCAGCCCAGAATGTCTAGCTTGACTCTAGAGGGACATTAAGCTGGCACAAAGTATACATTGAAGGGCTAGACTTGAGTGTTACACACTGGAGAAGTCCTACAGAATTTCACTGGAGTGATTCCTGATTTACACTGTTGTGAGAGAAGATTCAGGCCCTTTGTGTCTGCCTGAGACACAGTGACCCACAGAATATATGTTAAGACTTGTAGGATATGTCATTCTGCAATAAAACGTCCAGAGCCCACACTCTAGCTCAAGCCTGAACACCCACACCACAATTAAGCAGCCCCCAGTCAGAAGACACAGGCCAGTTGCAGGTGTGTAACTGCAGTATAGACATACCCATAGAGTCCCTGTTTGGATTAGCCCATTCGCCAACTTTCAATACTCTACAGTAAAAGCAGAATATATAATAATATAACAATGCCATGAATTAGTACAGAGGTTGGTAGCTCCCAGCAAGCGTGCCAAACTTTGCATGTGAGCCTATCCTGAGCGGCACGCAGCACCGCTCAGGCTTCCCTCGCTGGCCCCACCCCCCAGCGGGGCATGGGACCCCATGAGGGGTGCGCTGGGGAGCGCAGTCAGCTGGGGAAAGAAGCCATGGCATGCATGGGTGGAGCCAGCAGAGAGAAGGAGTCCCTATCCTCAATCCCGGCACCTCCTGTCCCCACCCCTGGCACCTTCTGAGGGTGCACTGGGTAGGGCTTGCACGAGGGCCAGCAAAGGTTGCCGACCTCTGAATTAGTACTAAGAGAATACTGACATTACACTGCATGAATGGTTGGTAACTTTATGCAGATTTTCTGTCAAACATGATATTTTATCATTTGTCGTGAAACTGAGCCTTTCAATCTTGTTTTGCAAATTGTAAGAATTTCACAGTTCCCTCACCCTTATTTGATCACTTCACACTGGTTGTTTTAGGCAGGTGTTAGCAAACCAGGTTTTCAGAATAAAAATTATAGGCAGGTAGCAAATATATAAAAGCTACTTCATGTATTCTATACACACTGTCTAAAGTAATTCATTCTAAGTTACAGAAGATTCCAGTCAACTACAGGTAGCTCCATCTAACTCCTGCATGTGGCCATATAAGATATGATTCTCCTCTGGACTTAGGGGAGTTAATCCTAATTTATATACTGATTCCAAGTCCTTAGAAATCAATGGAAAATCTGCTATTAACTACAGTGAGCTTTGGATCAGGTCCTCGTTAAGTGTGAGAGGGGAATCTGGCCCATCTAACAATCTAACTCCTTCTCTCTTTGACTGAAAGGCAAGTTTTTTTTTATAAGGACCACTTTTTAAATCAACGTGATTTGAAGCTTTACCACTTCACATAACAGCAGATTTTAAACAAAAGGAAGAACTGTATCTCTTCACACCACATACAGTTAACCTGTGGAACTCATTGTCAAGGGATGTTATGAAGGCCAAAAGTATAACTGGGTTCAAAAAAGAGTTAGATCAGTTTCATGGAGGATGGGTCCATTAGTGGCTATTAGCCAAGATGCTCAGGGACACAACCTTATGCTCCGAGTGTCCCTAGACCTCCAAATGCCAGAAGCCAGGACTGGATGACGGGATGGTCACTCAATAATTGCCCAGGTCTACTCATTCCTTCTTAAGCCTCTGGCACTGGCCACTGTCAGAAGAGAGGATACCAGATCATAGAGCCCATTGGTCTAACCCAGTACAGCTGCTCTGTGCTCTCACATAAACCTGGATACAATCACAGCAGAAAGTTAGTGAAATTCCTAGGGGGGAAAACTTATCTTCTGGGAATCTCTGTCTGTTTTTTCTTTCTAGCCTTAATTGGCTAAGATGTTTAAATTTGCATAACTATACAGTTTACAGCCTGTTGCATATTAATTGAAAGAAGCTGAATATTTCTGCATTAGGCAATTTGCCCAGAGTCTAGGAACAGGATTTTAATGTCAGTTGTACCAAAATAAATGCAGAATTAATTTAACCAACTTGAACAGATTTACACCAATGAAATTTAGATCGGAATTTAGCTCTTATGACTGTACATTTAAAGTCATCATTGCTTTTTAGGTTCAATTTTCTAAGATGCAAACTATTTTAATCAGTGTAATCTGTCCCTCTTCTAGGAAAGGCTTCAGAAATGAAAGCTTTTTAGCTAGCACATTAAGGAAATGCTTTAGCACTGTTTTTAAAATGATATGTTGTGCTTGTTTGAAGCTATGTAACAAAAAGATGCGTTTAAGAAGGGTGATGTTGCCTGCATATGGGACGAGGAGTCTTTGCGTTGTTTCAAATGCTGACATTATATATTTGTACACACACACAATCCGACTGAAGGAAGGAAGCTGTAAACAGCTGAAAGGTCTTGCTCCCTACAACTGCCAAAGAGAAAGGAAAGAGCAGTGCTTCATTTGTGGGTCATTTCACATTTCCTTCACAGCGCTAATGAATATCTCTGTGTCGCCCTGTGCTTTCTTCATTTAAAAGAATCAACGGACCCAATTCTCCTTTTGCTAGGGTAAATTAGGAGTAACTAACTCTATTAAAGCTAGGGATGCTACAGCAGTAAAAACAGTGGGAAGGTAGAAGCAGTCCCCAAACGTGATATAATGTATTGAATAGAGATCCATCCACCTGGGAGCACAGGAGTCATTAGTATTGTACAGTCTCAAGTGCTTTCTCCAATCTGCAATGGCTGTCAATGCTTCCTTAACATCCCTTCCACAGCCCAATAACACAGTAACAGAGTCTAACACGAGTCACTTCTTACCGCCTGTAGGTGGGAGAAGCCAATGCCCAGCTTTAATAGAGAAGGAAAACTTAGACTGAACTCAGACTGTAAACTCTTTGGGACAAGCCTGTCTTTTTGGCTCTGTGTTTGTACAGCACCTAACGGAACCGGGTCCTGGTCTGTGACTGTGCCTCCCAGACACTTCTAAGGAGTTTTTTAGGACCTCGGGAGACAATGTAATGTGGCGCTTGTTCTGTCACAGGGCTGTATTTGGCTGTTTGTATTTTAAGCCAGAGCTCCATCTCATTTCCCTTGCTTACCTCTCCCCACAGCCCGGACGTATGGCGGCGCTGCTCCCCGTATCTGAAAGCACAGAGCTTCGTGACAGTCTGGGATTTTTATAATCCTGCAGAAAACATGAAAAAGCAAAAAAGCAGCATGTTAAATTAGACTACTAGAACCATCTGTCCTGCTATCAATTCTTGTGTAAGATCATAGCTCTGGAGTTCACATGTGTATTTTGGGCTAAATAAAATACCTAGATTGTGTGCAAAGAGCTTTAAATACACCCTAATGGTTTATCAGAGATAAGTTAACAGTAGCTGTGCTTCATTTGTGACTTACTTCACATTTCAGTCACAGCACTAAATGAATATCTCTTAGAAGTAACTTCTTTTACCACCCCAGCTGCCCGTCTGTCAGATGGTATTTTGACCTTTATTTTATTGTAATGCGGATTACGGCCAGATTGACAGCCCTGATGAATGAAGATGTCTTCCAAATATCCACAGAACTAGTATAGCACAGGCGGCCTCAATCAAGTTCCTCTACACGGCCCAACTTGGAAAGGACCTTCTCTAGAGCTGCGGGGATAGATCAATGGGCAGCCCACTCACTTATTAACCTTTTTATGATGGTGACAACAGCGTTTGCCATTAGTGCCAATGGAGTTAGTGGATTTTTATGATTTGGACATCTGTCCTCTTGGAACTGGATTGAGACCCATCATGCTCAGATAGGAGGCAACCAAACAGTCCTCTAATGCTAACAATTTTTGACCTGGAACTGGATTTGTGGCCTTGTGCTAATATGGATTTGCGGTAATAAGTACCGTATGCAATAATGAGGCCTGGGACAAACGTCTAATCCTCATGTGCAGGACAAAGTTGTTATGCAACTGATTAGGCCAGCTTGAGGTGAGTGTGCTTTATGGGACCTAAACAGAGTACAGTATGACTCCCTCAATTCTGTGTTTCTTGTTGGGCTTGTTTATACGGAGAGTTAGTGCGTGGAAGCTGGAATGTAAACCTACAGCATGTTACGCACTGTTTGACACAACCGTCGGCCAAATGCACTATGGAATTTGTAATGCACAGGGGGAGAGCCTGTGGGGCCAATTAATGCACGGCACACTACAGCACTGTAGATTTACTTCCCAGTTTGCTGTTCATTATCTCTCCATATGGACATGCCATGTATTAAAGTGACAGAAAGAGTAAAGGAGAAACAAACAATAAACCACATAGTAGTTAAGCTCCCAGGAGCGTAGAATTGACTTGTCACTAAGTAGTTTTACAGATTGCATTTCTGTCTGGAATGTCATCACAGTCTATGCAAATTAAAAACTAAAGACAGCTGCAGCACATGTCTGACTGCAGAGCGCAGGAAAGCTGAACATATGGTGGCTCAGCCCCCCTGCCTGGAAATAGACTCACACGCCAGGTCTAACGAAGGCTACAGCTAAGCATTGCGTGGCAGGGGAGCACACTGGACATACCATAGCTCCTGTTATTCTCAATTCAAAGAAACAAATTCTGCTAAGGTTTTCCTATGACCCAGATTCTCACAGGTCTTGCTGGCTCGCATCCCTGCTGCTCAGAATGAAGTGGCAGGTTGTATACCCAGCAAACAGGACTGAACAAAGCCAGAAGGCATTATCAATATGGAGCCCAAAACTAGCTGGACTGAAATCCAGTGACTGAAATTCTGTGGCAGTCTGGTCTGGGAGATGAGAAATTCTGCCATGCTCATTAAAAATGGGTGGTTTTTAACGTATTAAGTTTGAAAGTGAATCATACAGTCAGTACAGAAATCTTATTTATTTCTATATTAAATCCCATTGCCAGGATGACTTCAATACAGCTGTTCTGAATTTACAACAGCGGACGATCTGGCCCATTGTTTTAAATGACAGATTAGATTCTGGACCATAATTCCACATCAAGGGGTAGGTTACATGGCAAAATTGGTGGCTATGGAATCCAATAATACGCAGACTCCTGATTCATAACAGACCCTCTTTCACCAGATATCTGACCCTTTATGGGAAGCTGGGGCCCAGCTATCACTTATTAGCTACCTCCAGGCTGAGAACAATTAACTAGGAGTCAGGTAAATATATAGCCAGCAAGTAGCTCAGCTGAGCTGGAAAGTTGCAGGGTGTAGGAAGGTTCCTGCAGGGAATCCTAGGGACAGAGCAACAGAAATTGGATTGGCTCTTGTGCCAGCTCTCTGACTCTCAGGCGGAGGACTTGTAGAATTGGAAAATTGCAGTCAGGAGCAGAGAGGCTCTGTCAGGAGCACAATTCACATCTTCTATACCTATTTTAACAACTATATTTGTTCTCACATTGAACCACAGCTTCTGATGGGTAAAATTTTTATGTAGTTATCATAGCAACAGGCAGTAAAAACTCTGGATAACCTTCTATACCTATCCCTCTGGCCACTTACTCTTTAGGCTTGGTGGCCACCAGAAGTCTAAGTGGTCTCCGAGAGCAGAAAGATTGGTTTAAGATGGTCTCCACTTCTTGAAACGGACGCAGGAAAACTAGGTCCTCATTAATGGAGTAGATCTTCCTTCCAACCTGCAGGCTTGCCATCTACAAACGAAACACAAACACCATACAGAACTGTAGGTTGTTTGAAAAGTCTATAATAGTTCAGGAAGCCAGAAATGTTGGCTATTGTAATAGTCACATATAGGGTCACAGCGATTTATGGCAATACTGCAAGCATCAATTCCAGTATACACAGACAACTGGATGTCCTGCCAGTGTCCTAAGTCATATCAACAACATAACAGCGTACACCATAACTTCACATAAGATTGTGCCGTCTATTACTGGAGGTGCTGTCCATGCTAAACATTGTACTATCCACATGTGGATTGATATCTGCAACGACTCCCTGGTTTGCAAGCTACTAAGCTTACTGATGTCCAGAAGATATAGATGAACTTTGTCATTTTCTTTCCCCAGGTCACCAAATCATTTTCCAGTTACATATAGAGACCCGATGACTGTCCACAGCTAATAAAAATATCAGTAATTAACAACAGTAACATGTAGTAACAGGATATACCAAGAACACACTTACTTCCTCAGACTTAGCATTTCTGCTCCACTTTTTATTGGAGGATCTCAGATTGACCCTCACTAACCCCCATGAGATAGAGAAATATTGCTATCCACAATTTACAGCTGGGGAATCTGAGGCACAAACCCAACATTTTCAAACATGAATGACATGTGATCTATAATTAGCCTCCTAAATAAATGCAGCCTGTTTCACCTGATGTGGAAACCCTCCATGGATTTCAAATGAAAATGCGATTGTCAACATTTCTGAAAATCAGGCCATTTCTATTAAGGTGCTAAACTTGAGTCCCACGCATTAGAAACTTTTGCCGTTACTGACTAGGCCAAGGTCACACAGTAAATCAGAGGCAGAACATGGAACAGAATACAGAACCCCTGTTCTAACTCTTAGATAATAATAACCGTTAACAATTCACGTACTGATCCACTCACAGATCAGCTCATTTTAAAAAATGAGATCAACTGAGCATCACAAAATCTACAGTTGCCTTCATGAAGTTAAAGAAAAACAAAATGCCATGGACCAGTTTACCGCCCAGCCCCCAGGTTATAAGTGCCTCTGTCTGATTCTTGATCTATTTTGTTCCATATCTTCTCAGCCTGAAAATATAAGTGAAGCTGATGAGGTTCAATGCTTTTGAACTCAGCCACTTAACAATTTAGAACATCTGAAGGCAATTTTACTTGCTTAGGCAAAAATCAAAGCAGAATTTCCCTTCACCTTCATTCTCGGGTATCACAGCATAGTGCCTTTTTAACTGGGGGTGCAATAACTGAGGTAGAGGCCTGGGAAGCTGAGAGGATTTTAATAGGTTGCTGTTCTCAGTTTAAGTTTACAGTATCTTTTTTTCCAGAAGTTAGGCTCTATAAGACATTAGCTATGCTGCTCTGACCATGAGTCCTTTGATGTTCCATTTGAAATCTACAGACAGTTTCACTGACTTAGAATGACAGAGCTATACACATTACTTCACATTTCCATCTCCAGCTGTGAAACTTAACCTGTGGCATGAGGGAAGCTGGAAGTCCAGGTTTGTCTTAGCCTATGAATGGTTTGAATCATTTTAAATTTGCACGTCAGTTTTGGAAGTTATAGTTCAGCTTAAGGTTTCTTGATTTATTTTATTTTTTAAAATTAGAATTTAGGAAGTACAAATGCTTAGTTTTGTTCATTTCCTCCCAGAAATAATAGGACTGGTGCATCCAGTTACCTATTAAAATATATTTTCTCATCCAAATCAAAATCATTAAAAGGAAAAACCATCAAATGCTCCCTATATTTTGTGCACCTTCTTTTCATAATAACCCCTTAGCCACCTGTAAATGGCTTTTCATTCCCCTCTCCTCTTTTATCTTTTCGTCTGGCAAATTTTGATTTGGTCTAAATCTCCATCTGCCTCTAATTTCTAACACAGCTGAAATGAACGTGACTCTTTTTATCCCCTTCATGGCTGGTGCATCATCATTTTCAACTATGAGAGTTCTGTGAATAAAGTCAAGAGGTTAGAGTTTTTAAAATATTTTTATTTATAGTTAAATAGAAAAGTTGTGTTATTAGTAGCTATTTATACTGACAAGTCTGCAACAGGAGATGGATGAATTAGAAAATAAATTAAGTTCAGATTTTCAGTATTGTGCCTATGCATTTAATGTGTGCACTCTCACCTCAAATCCAGGCATAACTGGAGTAATTCAAAATTACTTCTTTAGATTTCTAATTGTCTATTTATAGACCAATTTGGACAAACAGTCTTGGTAAAGTCATGCACAAATTAGGTGCAAAGTTTCATGCCAAACTGAACAAACAGGGAAAAGATATTCCATCTATGGATTATTACAATTTAGGCAGATTAAAATTTGGCATCATTTCTATTTAAGAGTAAAGTTGTACACTGTAATGGCTTTTGCATTTCCTGAACATTGGGTGTTCTTTATGATAACTCAGGACAGTTGTCTGGATATGGGTCACTGGCTTTTTTGTCTACTGGTTGCTATCCATCTGATGGCCATTGGCCAAATGGTTGTATGTTGGACATGGTTTGTTCAAATACCAGACAGACATCTGCTTGTCAGCTGGCTGTTCAAAGTTGGATAGCAAACAAAACTCCCAATAGCGTAATTTTTTCATTGTTATTTCCTAATGAAGTGTCTAAGAGTACTGTTTATAAATAAACTACAGGATCAAAACATGTGGGAAAAGTGTTGCTGTGAATGTACTAAACATGGAACGTGGGTTAATGAGACAAACAGGAGCTACGTACAGAGGGCAAAGAGCTACATGCTGCAATAAGTTTCACAGGTTTTAATTCCAGAATGATGGCAATGTAGGGGTGGAAGGGACCTGAAGAGGTCATCTTTTCCAGCACCCTGTGCGGATCCAGAACCAGATATAATTAGATCATCCCTGACAGATGTTAGTGTCACTTGTTCTTAATAACCTGCAGTGGTGGGGATTCCACAGCTCCACTTGGATGCCTATTCCAGAGCTTAACTATTTTTATAGTTAGAAAGTTTTTCCTAATATGTAACATAAATTCCCCTTGCTGTAGATTAAGACCATTACTTCTTGTCATACCTTCAGTGGACATGGAAAACAATTGATCACTGTGCTCTTTATAACAGACCTTAACATATTTGAAGATTGTTATCAGGTTCCTCATGCCCAATCTTCTTTTCTCAAGACAAAACAGGCCGGTTTTTTAATCTTGTTTAATTTTTGTTGCTTTCCTCTGGAGTCTCTCCACTTTGTAGTAATGGACACAGCACTCCAGCTGAGGCCTCAGCAGTACCAAGTAGAGTAGGGCAATTACCTCCCATGTCTTATGTATGATATTCTTGTTAATACACCCTAGAACGATATTAGCCATTTCACAACTGCATCACAATATTGACTCATATTCAATATGTGATCCATCATACTCCCAAGTTCTTTTTCATTAGTACTACCATCTACTTCATTATTTCCCATTCTACAGCTGTGCATTTGATATTTTCTTCCCAAGTTTAGTATTTTGAGTTTGTCTTTAATTGAATTTCATCTTTTTTATTTTAGACCAATTCTCCAATTTGTCAAGGTAATTTTTAATTCTAATCCTCTCCTTCAAAGTGCTTGCAACCCCTTCCAGCTCGGTGTCATCTGCAAATTTTATCAGCATACTCTCCATTCCATTATCTATGTCATCAATGAAAATACTGACTAGTATCAGACCCAAAGCAGACCCTTGTGGGACCCCATTTGATCCATCCTTCCAGTTTGACAGAACCATTAATAACTCAGTATCGTCTTTCTAGCAATTTTGCACCCATCTTATACTAATTCAATCTAGATCCCATTTCCCTAGTTTGCTTATGAGAATGTCAGATGGAATTGTATCAAAAGCCTTACCGAAATCAAGATATATCATGTCTTCAGCCTCCCCCTGTCCACTAAGTCAATAACTCTATCAAAGAAGGAAGTTCAGTTGGTTTGGCATGATTTATGTTTGACAAATCCGTGTTGACTATTACTTATTCACTAGATGCTTACAAATTGTTTATTTAATAATCTGTTCGCATATCTTTCCAGGCTAACTAACCTATAATTTCCTAGGTCCTCTTTATTCCCCTTTTTAAAGTTGAATATGTGTTAGGACTTCTCCAGTCCTCTGAGACCTTGCCCCCTTGTCCATGAGTTCTCAAAGAGAATCACTAATGGTTCTGAGAATGCTTCATCTAGTTCCTTAAGTTATGAGGGTGAATTTGATCAGGCCCTGCCAAGCTGAAATACATTTGACTTATCTAAATGTTCTTTAACCTGTTATTTCCCTAACTTAGCTTGTGTTCCTTCCTCTATGTTGATAATATTGTGTTAAGAATCAGGTCACAATTAACCCTTTTAGTTAAGACTAAAGCAAACCAGGCATTAAAGTCCTCAGCCTTCTTGATGTTATCTGTTATTAGCTCACCTTCCCCACTAAGTGAAGAACGTACCCTTTCCTTCTTCTTTCTCTTGCTCCTAATGTAATTATTGAACCTCTTCTGATTGCCTTTTATGTCCCTTGCTAGATGTAAATCATTCTGTGTCATAGCCTTTCTGATTTTGTCCTTACATACGTATACTATTCTTGGGTATCCACATCCTTAACAATTTGTCCATGTTTCCACTTTTTGTAGGATTCCTTTTCTATTTTCAAAGCATTAGAGATCTCCTAATGGATCCATATTGTCTCTTACTATTCTTCCCATCTTTCCTTCACATCGGGATAGGGATGCCTTTAATATTGTCTCTTTTCAAAACTACCAGCTCTCCTGAACTCCCATTTTCCTTAGATTTTCTTCCTATGGGACTTTACCTACCAGTTCTCTGAGTTAGTAAAAATCTGTGTTTTTTAAAATTTCCTTAGCCTTATTCTGCTGTTCTCACTCCTTCCTTTCTTTAGATTAATGAAATCTATCATTTCATGATCACTTTCACCACAATTGCATTCAACCTTCAGATTCACAACCAATTCCTCCTCCTTAGTAACAATCAAGTTTTATAAACCACCTCTCCCTTTCCCTTCTGGTTACTTCTTCCACTTTCTGAAACAAGAATTTGTCCTCAGTACATTCCAAGAACTCACTGGACATTTTGTGTTTTGCTGTATTATTTTTCCAGCAGATGACTGGGTAGTTAAAAACCCCCATTACTATCAGGTCTTATGGTTTGAATATTTCTGCTGTTTGTTCTAGAAATACCTCCTCCATCTCCTCCTTCTGATTTGGTGGTCTACAGAAGTCCACTGTTCATGAACCCCTGTTTATTTTCCCTTTTTATCTTCAACAACACACTTTTAACTAATCTGCTTCTCTCCTCCTTTTGGACCTCAGAACAAGTATATATATTCATGATATATAATGCAATACCCCCACCCTTTTTCCACTGCCTGTCTTGCTGAACAAGTTATACTCCCCTGTAGCAATCTTCAAACATAAATTTATCCCCCCACATCTCTATGATGCCAATTAATAATCTATTTTATTTTACCTGGAAGAATCTTCCAGTTCTTCATTTTTCTCCATGTGCCTTGCACTTGTATACAGACCTTTAAGATGCTGAGTAGATTCACCTGTTGTTATCTTTCTCATTGCTCCTATGACCCTATTGTCATTTTCTGTTTCCTCCCCAACATCTAGCCCTATGTGATGCTCACCTTTTTTACTCGCAGGTATAGGCTTTTGCCATCGATCCCCTGTAATCTGGAGTAATTCCACAATTTGATGGAGTTATTCCAGAGTCTCACTAGTGAAAACCTAACCTGTTCTAAAGACTGATAAACCTGGTAAAATCCAGTGAATTGTGGCTGGGCACAGTGAAGTGAAATTCCTTTCCCTGGTTTTGTCCCTGGAGTGTTAAAAGCAGGCTAAGAATTACCAAATGGCCCACAGCTGCTCATCTGGCACTAGATACTAGATAAAATCATGCACTAAATAGCTTTGTAGTATCCAAAAGTAATTACAGAGCCCAAGAATGTAATGAAATGCATTACTGCTAGGCTTCAAATCATGGTGAACTGAGTTGACAGCTTTCCACGTCAGTGAGATCTTGATTTGGTTCCTTCACACAGCAACACTTTATAGCCAAAGTTGAAAAGATGGGCAGATGGTCACAGCTTGTTTGTCTTGGAAGGTCAAGAAAAAGATTCCTTAGACAACTGTGTGCTTCTGTTCTCTCAAAACACAAAAAGATTTTCAGTGCAGAATGTTGGCCCAATAAATGACTGAGGGATTATCTGTCAGGCAATGGTTTACTCCGAAGATCTGTGTTAATAAAATAGTTGGCCAATTTACGTTGATTTGAGTATGAGGGGAGGCATGGGCCCAGCTTTGCTGATGACCACAAAACAAGGGAGAATAAGCAATAATGAGATCATTTAATTCTCATACTAAACTTCATCTTAAAGTTCCTATTTGGGGGCTCTCAACATGTCAGAATCAATCTGGTTGGTTCCTTTCCTTGGATCATTAAGTAAGCGGAGTAGTACACTCCAGAGTAGTACACCAGGGTAGTACACTCCAAGCGACCTTCGGCATAATGCAGAAGGATATTCCAAGGATGAAGTTGCTAGGCTCAGATTTCAGAGATTAGAGTTCCAGGCCCTGCTTTCCCTCAAGCTGCCTGTGTAACGTTGGCCAAGTTTTTCCCTGTCTCAATTTTGTAAAATGGGGATATTAGCATTTTCCTACCTCAGGGCATTGGGGAAATGGTAAGAATAAATAGATTAAAAGGTTGTAAGGTGCTCAGATTCAATGGTAATGGGGGGCTAGAAGTACCTGAGATAGACAGGTAAGTTCATACATTTTAGAACCCAATAAAACTGATTAGTGCTTTTAGGAAATACCAGGGATTAAGAACAATTCAGTTTATACATCGGTGAAAAAAAACCATGCTCAAATATGCCCCACTCTGTAAATCCAACTACCGTCTCCCTGCTTTGCATCTCCTGACGTTGCTATCATCACAAAAAGGAGCAGTCCATTAGCTTATCACTTAATAAAAACGTTCAGCAAGAACATGTTATGCAGGGCAGCCAAAAATGTATCAATTTACAGAGGCAGTTTATTACCAGCAGAATTGCAGAAGATCCCGGATTTCCTATTAGCTGCCACTAAAACGAAACAGGTTTATAAAAGCTATTCCAGAGAACAAGCTTCTTCCCACTGCCAAAAGGTAAATGTTTTTAACAATCAGTAGGTCTCACCTCTGCATAAGAACCTCGCTGAACAGACTTGACCACGACTGTTTTGTTCTTTTCTTCGATGTCAAACCCGTAGTCGTCCTCTCCCGGTAAGATCTTAAAAAAAGCACAGGGTAATGTTTTACAGATACGGAAGTGTGTTTTGGAGAAACTGGCAAGCTAAAAGGATACAGATGAGCTATGGGTCTTTTCACTTCTTAAGTCACTGTTGTCATAGATTCATAGATCTGAAAGCCAGAACAGACCATTAGATCATCTAGGTGATCTCCTGCTTAATAGAGACCATAAAAATTTATCTGGTTACTTCTGTATTGAGCTTAATAACTTGTGTTTGGCTACAGCATACCTTCCAGAAAGCCAGTCTTTATTTGAAGACTTTTACGAGATGGAGAATCCATTATTTCCCTTGGCAGAGCGTTCCAAAGGTTAATCACCCTCACTGTTAATAATGTGTGCTCTATTTCTGATTTTATGTTGTCTGGCTTTAACTTATAGCCATTTATTCTTGTTATGCCCTTCTCTGCGAGATTAAAAAGATTGTTAGTATTTTCTCCTTCTGAAAGTACTTGTAGACCAGAATCAAGTCACTTCTTGACCTTTCTTTGGGCAAGCTAAACCGTTCTGAACATGTCATCTGTGATCAGTACTAGTCATCAAAATATGGTACTATATGATTGCTGTCTGGCTGTCTACATCAGATGAGATGGTGGTCTTAGCCCTATTAGTTCTCCACATTGTATAAATCAATATCAGGATAGATGGTCCTGCAAGCAATTTCATCAAATGCTAAGTATTGAATGGGTCATGGAGAGGGAACTATTTTTGACCTCTAGAGTTCCTCCTTCCAGGTCAGGAAAGACCCATATCAGCCTGGCAGAGTGAAGGAAATTTGCACAACTGTTGCTCCATTGGATACAACAATAACTCCCTGTCCTTGTATTCCCTGATAAGGTTACCACTGTATATGACCTACGACCACTGCTCTGAACAAAATCTCGGGCGCTTCTGAACATTTCCATGTGGGATGACAAGACCATACTTAGCCTTCTGACAACAGTGGGGGGTAAAACCAAATGACCCATTATCTTAAACATTCAGGGTATGTCTACACAGTGAGCAGCAGCCTGTGGCTGGGAGTCTCAGAGTTCAGGTCGACAGACTTGGGCTCCTGGGGCTTGCTCGATAGTCCTAAAAACAGATGTGGAAATGTTGCGGCTGCAGCTGGAGTTTGGGCTCAAGTTCAGAGCCAAGCTGCAATGTCTATGGCTATTTTTTGCACTCTAGCGGAAGTTCATTGACCCAGGCTCTGAGACTCACTCTGCTGCTACAGGCTGCTGAGTTTTGTGTAGATGTACACAGAAGCCCTGATTTGCCAAACCCAAGAAGCCAAGGGCTACACACAACTGCACGCCTGGGTTGTGTAGAAATACCACGATTGCACATGGAAATCTCTTTCCTGTGCAGTCATTTCTAATGACCGCCTGCCCTTCTCAGTTTTAAAGCTGAGGGCAAACAGAATTGTTTGGAGGAAGGGGAATCTCCATTAAAATCTTGACAATAAAAGTGATGGTGATGAAACTAATAGCCCCACATTTCTATGCCACTTTTCAAGCCAAAGTTATTTTATAAACATTTATGCAACCTGTAGTCAGTGTTCACTTCATCTGCTGCTGTGCAACACTTTGAGAAAGCTAAAATGTGTTCTCCAAGTAATGAAATAGTGATACCTTCCATTTAGGTTGAGTACAGCCTTTCATCAAAGCAATTAAGAGACTTTCCATACATAGGAATCACTTCTGTCACCCCTGAAATGCTGCCACTTTGAGGGTATCAAACAGCAGCTGTTTAATATTGAACAGCAACATCACACAACTATTCCGTACAGGATGTAAAGAAGAATATTCAACTGAAATTGCAGGGGAAGTTTAGACAAGCAGAACATCCTCAAATAGAATTTGGCTGGGACAAAGGGGAAGAAATATCCTAAAAATAGCTCATTATGTTTGCAGCTATCATGTCTGGTTCTTTGCAACAAGTGAGACATGAGTTCTAGCACTTGTATTACCTTTCATAAGTGATCAAACTCTCTCCCTATCACAGCTTGTTACGTGTCCATCAGAACAGTTATACAGCTCTTTGTCTTTCCAGTACACACGTTCCTCAACCCTGGTGCTCAGAGACCTTGGTAGTAGTCCAGACTGTTCACATGGCGCTGGTTCCTCTTTCATTCCTCCTTGCTAATTGTGATTAAAAGCCAGCTAAAAATACTTAATTAAATATTTCCCATATGCCACTTCTCCATATCAGCTATTACTGTTGAGCCACAGGGAAGCCATATGACTATGAATGGGTGGCGCGATGTCCATGATACAATGTCTATTAAAAGATGGGTCAAACTCTGAAAAAATTGTAGAACCTCTACTTAATGTAATCAACGTAATAGATAGATATGAGCAACTGTGTCTTTAAGGGCTGAACTTCCCAAACAGAGAAGCAGGGTATGATGCATTTGTGGTAATGCACAGCCAGTTAGAACCAGACACAGAATAAATCAGCGCTCTTACAAGCACCACACTCAGGCTATGTCTACACTTGAAAAGTTAGGTCGTCTTTATGAAGTCAACTTAATAAGGTCGGCTTTAAGTCGACTTAAAGTGGACCTTATTAAGTCAACTTAACAAAAGTCGACAAGTTTTCAAGTGTAGACGTGGCCCCTTTTCGACCTTATTAAGTCGACTTAATGTTTTAAATTGACTTAATAAGCTCCACCAAGGCGCTAATCCCCAGCTCCACTGGCTTAAGTCAATTTAATTAAAGTCGACTTAAGCGCTAGTTCGAATTAAAACGAGGTGTTATTAATTCGAACTAACTTTTACTTAATTCGACTTAAGGAGCAGCCTAAGTCGATTTAAGGAAAGCCCAGTGTAGACACGGAGTATTTTAAGTCGACTTAATTTGTAAGTGTAGACGCACCCTCAGTGATCAGTGCTCATGACCATCAGAGCACAATAATAAGACCATCTGTTCAGTCAGGAGCTTTCCTTAAGAAGGGATTGTGGGAGAGCTTGTGTTCATGGTTCAACTCTATCTTTTGACATTGATACTCATCAGTGAATTTTGTGGTGTTAAAAGAACATGATGCATGTGGATGCATTTGTTAAAAAAAAATTAAATGAAATAAATAACTCTAATCCAACGTCTGGGTAAACGGCTAGTGCTGGCCAAATAAGCAATTAAGTTCTAATATATCTTTGGACCATGGTTCTTAAATGCCTGGCTCTTGGTAGAAGGGCAGGTAGCTATTTGGGTTATGACAGAGAGGCAAAAAGTATAAGCTTTAAGTTAAGGAGAATCTACGTTGTTACTGGCCAGGTTCTGCTCTCAGATTGCCATGGACTGTTCCCCACTGGAATCAAAGGGATCCATGTGCCCCTGTTGACCAGCCGAACTTGGCCACATTAAAAAATGTTGACAACAAAGATTGAGAGGTTATATCTGCTATTCCCCTCCCATACTCTCTATTCACCAGCTGATGGCACTAATGCAACCAGAGGGCCTGGAAGCACACAAGGCTGAAGATTTCTCTCCTCTGCTCTGCTAGGTTTTCGCTTCAGCTCAGTTTCTTCAGTGCAAATCCCTTTTACTGAGATTTTGTTCCCATTTTCAGAATTTGGCCCAGTAGCTGTATTTTTAGGTGCTCCTCAGGTGTATTAATTTTGAGCCACAGTATTCTCCTTGCAGCCATACTGACCTAAGTGTGTGGTCTTCTGTTCAATCCTCCTTAGTGTACACATGACTAAACCTCGATAGCATGGAACAGCTCAACAGAGGGGTGAGCAGAGTTGAAGAGAAATAGTTGAAAACATCAAACACACACTAGCAGAGAAAATGTTTGCAGCATGAACCCACATCTGCTATGAGCCTTGCCAAGGGTGCCTTGAGCAGCTAAAGTCTTTGGTGGTATATTTTGCCAATCACTGAACACAAAAAACAAAACACCAGAAAAACCAACATCCTTTTGCTCCATGCCCCCCGAGACTAGGGTGACCATCTGTCCTGATTTTATAGGGGCAATCCCAATATTTAGAGCTTTTCCTTATATAGCTGCCATTACTCCCCAAGCCTGATTTTATTCACTTGCTATCTGGACATCTAAAGCCACACCGAACTGAATAAATTACCTCTGAAATATTTACAGTACAAGGGAAACTTATTTTCTCATCAGTATTTGCTGGGGTTTGTAGCAGCCAAATCCATTCAAGAATACCCTGAGCAAGGCCTCTGGCTACACCTGGATGACAGATGTCTCTTGTGATTGACTTGCCAGCCCAACTCCTTGGGAGTTTAGAGAACCCTTTGGGACAGACTCTCATTAGTGACTTTCTTCCTAAGGGAGGTTTTAATCAATGATTTTGAATGCTCAAGCCTGAATAGGCTCGACTAATTAAAGGCAATGAGGCAGCCTCCCTCTTGCAGAAGCTGTGCAGAATGAGGTCATTTTCTGTTAGCACTAGACCCAAGAATAATTCCCCTGAGTAAAGAGTGAAAAGATTTGTATTAGAGCCTGAGCAGGACTTTATCTTAACAACGCAAGTTATTTTTAAAGCTCTGAATAAGAGAAATGTATTTTGCAGTGCCCTGGTTTTATCAGCTCATTTAAGGGGTTTGCCTTGTTGATTGGACTGGCCCTTTTAAAACTGCAGTGAGACATGAATGAATTATGATGCTATCTAGTAGCTCCACACTTGAGGTACTACACCCACCTTGGGACCCTGGGATGGGAAGATGCTTCAGCATACAGAGTTAACTCAAAGTATTATTCATTTATGTATTTAGTGCTTCTCATTGTCAAAGCCTCTTCTAAGTATGACAGAGATAGCAGTCCTCCTGTGAGTTATTAGTAAATAGCCTCATTTTGCAGATGGGAAAACTGAGATACAGAGTGGTTAAGCTTAAGCTTAAGGCTACATTGAACTCATGTCAGAAACTGGATCAGGACCCATGTGTTCCCCATTCTTGTACTTAGGCTACTAGACGCCACCTTTCTCTAAAACACCACCAATGCCAGAAGGTAGTAATTTTTGATTGACTTTCAATGATAGGCTCCTGAACAAAATTTAGCTCCTTCTGAAAAATTGGATTTAGGCACCTACATCAACCCTTTGGCGCTTTTGAGTTCTTACCCAAGATGGTTGCAGGCAGGCAGTATCTCTAACAATGATGGAAAAAGCCCTGACACCTTCCATTTAAATCAGACAAATGATCCCAACTCTGTTGTTGTTCCCCCCTGGATAGACAGAACTGCACTTGTGTGTCTTGAGGATCCTTCCTGGATACCCATCTCTTCAAGCACATTAGTTTGTCTGAGATCCGATTCTTATAAAATACTCTTAAGTGCTGGGCCTAGTGAGCAGAAGCGTCGATCATATGTTAACAGGGCATGCCAGATCACTGATACAACCCCTGTATCTGGGGCCGTCAGAGGCCCTAATTCTTTCTGAACTATGTAAAGAATTTGGTGTATCTCTTCATTATATCAAGATTTATGTCCCTAAATCAAAAACATCTGCATAAATAAATGAATATAAAACTTTGTTTGAAGTCCATTTTTTTCAGCCTGGAATCACTTTCCTTTGGCATCTGTGATTTTCATTGGCCTGCAAGCTCTTGTTGTTTCTCTTCTCACAGTTCAAGGGCTGCCCAAGATAGGGAAAGGGGGAAACACTTAGCACAACTCGGTGAGTGAATTGAGTTTGTTTCCTTAAGCAACTCAGATTACACTCCAAGGCACAGCACAAAATCCAACAGAGAGGAGGTTGTATTACCCTACCTGCAAGCATGACTGATAGGGAGCCCTAAGGAAAAGAGTGATACAGTTGAAAAGGGGCAAGGCAGAGATTCTTTTCATACATCTGAGGAAGTGGATTGTAAGCCACCAATGCTTATGCTTTAATAAATGTGTTAGTCTATTTTAGCAAAAGAAATAAGGAGTCCTACGGCATTTATAACGATTAAGACAACTACCCCTCTGGAAGTTGTCGCTGAGGACGGGGAAGCACAAGGATTACAATAGCTCCTTACTGCTAACAAAAAAAGTGAGGTATGAATGTCGTCATGAATAGATGTGATACATTCCCAGCACTCCTATTTGTGCGATCCTCTACTTCACAAGTCTTCAGGGAGCTCTTGGCTTAGTTGGGGAAATAGCAGAATATTAGCATGAATAAATATTCATTGGAAAATCTGTCCCAAGAGGCGTGCTGTTTGTTATTTGCTATGCCTCATTTGTTATTCCTTTTGGACGCTGAGCACTGTGGGAGGGGACTGTCAGCGCATTGCCTGACACGACGACACGTGTTTAGAAACTACAATAACAGTAACAGAATGACAATTTCCGGCAGGGAAGCCGAGTTAGTCTATTTCAGCAAAACAAACAAGGAATACGGCGGCACTTTTAAAGACTAACAAAATTATTGATCGCATGAGCTTTGGTGTGCACAATCCCACTTTGTCAGATGTGTGAAATGGAAAATGTGGCACGGTAGCTGTAAATATATAAATACAGAGAAGGGTGGGTCACAAGGATAATTCAAACAGATCCAGAGGGACAGACTGCCAGTTTATCGCTGCAAGGTAAACAAGCTGTTTTGATTCAAACAGTGTGGAAGAGGGCGGTAAGAGCTGAGAAGAGTTATTGAAGGGAAATCACCTTTTGTAGTGACTGGCCATTCAAGAGTAACAGAATGGCAAGTATTTCTCCTGTTTTACACCTTCAGTTGCTCAGTTAGGGCGTAGCTCTGACTTAGGTGATCAGTCATGCACTACTAATAATCAACAGGAAACAAAGTGAACAGCCCAAAAGACTGAAATGTATTCATATAAACTGTTTGATAAATGCTAATGAACACACAATACATTAGCAGAAACTAGGACCAACCAAGTCTATAGCTGACCTTCAAATGGCTTCTTTTTTTCAGGGATAGAAATAATGCTGTAGTTAGACACTTGCCATTTTAAACAGGGAGGAGGGGGAATGTGGGAGATGTATGTTGGTTGTTCTGTTTCTCCTGAAAAGGGACCTCTGTCCACAGAGAAGAAAATCAAAGCAGCTTAAGTGATGACAGTTACTCGTCAGTGAATATGAGGTTGATCTCCGAGTGCTTCCCAAAGGCAAGAATCAAGCTCACAGTGTAAATAAATTCCTGGTGGCTAAGTAAATTATTCCTTTAGCAGCTTCTTTGTAACAAATGACTTTACAGGAAGATGAATACAGTAACATGACGCACAGCTCACTAGCACTGCATGCCCATGTGAACAATTTTTAGGGAGAAGAAGAGGGAAGGAACATCATTGTATGGTGCTTTAATTAGCACAATTGGCCATTAAGACAAATACTGAGCAATCTTCCTGGAAGGCAAAATAGCAGCAGGAGGGTACGGTTTCTGCCATCCACCAGGGAAATTCTTCCCTCTTTAATGGACTGTGGAATCCTTTCCAGCAAAGTGGGTTTTGTTGCTCCTGACCTAGGCTTTCTTTTCTTGCTCTTGCATTCTGCCAGTGCTCAATGGGAGAGGAGAGTGAGCTCTGGGCCACTGGCAGTAAATGGCGTTTTCCGGACAAACAGCGTCCAAGTACAAACAAGGGCAGAGCAGTCCACTTGCAGTCAAGAATTTGACGGCATTGAACAAACTGGGAATCATGGGAAATAAGCAACTATTTAATGGCAGTCAGCAGGAAGAACAATATTATTGTCTGGAAAATGGTTTTCTTGGGTCCCATATGTGATATTTGGAACTGGGATTTGAACTAGACTTGTTCTTCTCATGAATCCAGCCTATCTGAAGCTACTCAGAATCAATCTGATAGTGACTGCCAAAACCAGATAAATTTTGGATAAGTTCCAGAGGGGTAGCCGTCTTAGTGTGTGTACAGCAAAAACAACGAGTGTCCTGTGGCACCTTAAAGACTAACAAATTTCTTCAGGCATAAGCTTTCATGGGCTCCCACCCACTTTGTCAGATGCACCAAGTGGGTGGGAGCCCATGAAAGCTTATGCCTGAAGAAATTTGTTAGCATGTAGTCGTACTTAGGCGAGACTTAGATAACTATCCAAAGTTCGAAGAGAGTTCTGTGGCACCTTAAAGACTATTTATGTCCCTCAGTGAAAACTTCAGGCCATTTTATGCTGGCATCCTTTCGCCTCTATCTCACTCATCTTATCACTCAAGAAAAAGAACTCCGGCAATGAATCAAAGTCAGCTGCACTACCTGGCTACTGTCTGTAATGTTCCACCACATTTTTCTTTCTACTATACTGTAGTATACATTTAGTCTCGCAGAAAGCTAATGTCTTACCAGCAGGCTCTTTGCGAGGATGTTTTCAACAAGCTTGAAGTCATTACGCAGCTGCTTGCTCTTGGAACTTGTCCCCTCCATCTCCTCATCAGCATAAAAACGGAAATATTGGGATTCATCCTTGAATTCACTCTTCTCCAGGACTGAAAACCAAAGGTGGAAGACACAGACCCATGTGGACAGAGACAGAGAGAGAGTTAGACAGAAATCTAAAAATATTTCCTCAACATCTTGAAAGCCAAAGACCAAACAAAATCCTGATGACCAGTTCCAGCTAATCATTTATTCAGCCATGGCTTCTTAAACCGTTGCACATTTTGGGCACACCTCTCCAAGCTGCATGTTCTGATCTTCATTTCTTATGATGCATGTGGAATGTTCAGCAGGAGTCTCTTGAAAGATGCTACATACTACAGTTTATTATCGCACATTATACAACTAAGAATTATTGGATGGTTGATGTAAGTCTCATCCCTGAAAAGACCCATGAGGAACCTGGAAAGTAAATATTACTTCCCTCTGGTATTAGCACTTGTTCGTTCGGCAAAGGCTGATTTATCTTTAGCAGTGTGTCTAATGGAGCTGAAACACATAGGGCTGTGATTTGTTTAGGTTCCTGTTTTGGCACCTATATCATTGGCAGGTTCACAGCTCTGAGAATAATATTGTTCCTGAACTGCTAGTCAGAGAAATAGCATCAGAGTCCTGACATGAGAGTGTATGTGGACAGGAGAGCTGAAAATGAGAGTGGAGGTCCACCATATGTGTCTAGGGCTACGTCTACACTAGAAAAGTTAAGTCGACTTTTGTTAAGTCGACTTTAAGTCAACTTAAAATTGACCTTATTAAAGTCCAATTAACAAGTGGCAACACTTTAAGTCGATTTAGTCCACTTTGTTAAATTGACCTAACTGCCCTTAGGTCGACTTAACAAAGTGGACTTATGCGTCCACACTGGGCTTAGGTCGACCTAAGGAGGCTTAAGTCGACCTAATGAGCGGTAGTTATAAAGTCGACTTAAGGAATTTCTTAAGTCAACTTAATGAAAGCCTAGTGTGGACATGGCTTAATTTAAGTTGACTTAAGCCTCCTTAAGTCGACTTAAATTGCCAGTGTAGACATAGCCTAAGAGAGGAAGGCTGGCCTATTTGTGTAAGAGTAGCTTTATACACCAGAGTAAATTTGGCTGCTAATGTCCAAAGATTACCATGCTGGGCCTCGTGATCCCTATCACTACAGCTTTGAGAGACGCCAAGTCCCCATCTGGTTCCCATACTTGTGACATCTGCTTATTCATTTCCAGTGTGCCTTGTGCTGCAGTCAGATATGGGGCATCTTTTCATGCAGTTGACGCAGAATCTGAAATACACCAGGGAGGACGCAATGGCTGCTGAATACCTGAAGAAATTCTTGTCAGCAAACACAAGCCCATTGTGAGGCTTCCAAAGGCCAGACATCTCCGCACAACAATGGCTTCAGAAGTAAATTAACGTCTTAGCAGAGTCTCTTTCCTTCGGGCAGCTTTTTTAATTACTTGTCTGGCAGGGATTTGCAGAGCCTGTTTGGACACGGTGCCTGTTTCCTAATGTCTGTTTCATCTTCTGGGCATATGTCAAAGATGGTTCTGATTATACCCTCATAGGGAAACACTGCAAAGAAATCTACAGACAATCTCTGATTTGGACCAGCATAGCAATATTGGGTGTTCTCCACATTCCTCTTCCTCCTTCTCTCCAGGCCCCGACTCACCTTTTCCAGGAATGTTTTATGAAAAATTTTAGCAGCCATTTCATTTATTGTTATGTGTATGTGTACCTAATATATATTTTAGAGCATGCAGTTGTCACATGACTACGCATCCTAAAACCTGGGCGACGGCAGTGACACTCCGGTTCACATGGGGGTTCCACAGGGCACATTTTCCAGCCCTCACCCCAGGTCTCCACCCATGTGAATGTGATTGCACTGACTCACCAAAGTGGAGGGCAAGGATGAAAGATCGGACTCTGGTTCTCTGGGGATTGTTCATTACTTGTCTCCCCCTTCAATATGGATCAGATTCTGAGAGATTTGCTCATGTTGAGTAGGAGCTTATTTGGAAAGAATCAATGGGGAATATGTAATGTGAATAAGGGCATCAGAATCTGACCCTTCCATCCCCCTTCCTCCAGGTTTCCTGGCTGAGGCCCTAGTTGCAGGCTGAACTGACAGAGAGAGAACATGCTAGAGAGTTTCCCTGTTATGAGTTCCTCCAGTTTCACAAACTGAGATTAGCAGCTTTGGGAACAGGGTGTGCCAACTATTGTAGATGGGCAATGGGAGCAGTTACTGTAATTCAAACCCTGAAGTCTGCAAGGGGGCTACACATTTTCAGAATCCATACTTTTACCTCAGATGTGATTTTTTTTTTCCTTTGGTGTTGCCCAGCTAGTGCTCGAAAATGCCCAGCAGAGAGAGAAATCAAACAAGAGTCTTGTGGCACTTTCAAAAGCGCCACAGGACTCCTTGTCTGTTTCCTCAACTAGAATAACACGGCTCCCCCTTTGGAATTTGTCATCAGAGAGATGGTACCTTTTTATTTTGGGGAGGGAATCATAGGGATGGTCCTTCACATTCCCTCAGTAATTGCTACTCCCATTCTGCACAAGGGTTTTTTGGATATTTCAGCTGTGTACCCACATGCTGCATCTTGATTACTAGGAGGACATGGGAGATGGTGGAATACAGGGTCATTAAACAGCTGGTGCTTTTATTTTAGAACAAATCCTCACTGCTGCAGTGGTGCAAAAACAATCTAAAAAAGCAACAAGAAATAAAAAAGTCGGCCAGACCTCAAAACACAGGCTTGAGAATTTGGCTCGAGATCTCGCCACTCCAGCAGCTCAGCTCTGAGGGCTGCCAACACAGGTCCAGGAGGCAGGACAGATGCGGCAGACTGCGAACAGACTGAGCAATTTGGTAATTCCTTTAGAATAGCTCAGCCTAGTGTTTGGAGTTTCCAACAGAGATGAGACCAGTTCGTATCATGTTATACCTGAGTCCTGCTGAGGTGCATTTCAGGACAGCAGTTAGCATGTGCAACATTTCCGATGGCCCAGACATGGCACTTAAACATGTGATGAGAAAAATATCTCCCCTCTAAACTGGCTAGGTGCTGCAGACTTGCCATGAACATCATCAAAATGGGGAACTTACAGGGGAGCTGTTACCCCAGACATCCTATATAGGCTCAGTGCCTACAGTATTCCCTATGGCAGCTTTTGGGTGGATCCTGGCCTCTGCAGCTGCTTGTAAATCAGCATGTGTGGCACAGCCTATAGGAGCGGGATTTGCAGATATCCCCAGTTAATGAGACTGAAGTGAGATCTCTGTTAATTGGCTTTGAGAAGGGTTATTGATAAATTACCATGATGCATGAAGCCGTTATTGCAGAGTCCAACGCCCAGTGCAACGGCTTCCTCTCGAGTTTGACAGTCTCCCTAGAAACAGGAGTAGAAATGTTACACCTCAGACTACATCCTAGTCTAAACAACTTCCCCTCCCTGTGCTTGCAACTCTCAAATTAGCAGGGTTGCAGAGAACAATAGCAAGCAATTAAAATAGGCCTCCCTTTGCCCAAATCCCATTCATTCCTATATATAGCACCCCTCCCCTCCCACAGGAATTGGACGGACAAAGACCAAAATTCTGGAAAGCAGCCCTTTTACCAGCAGAGACTCATAAGGTTATCTAGTGTGGAGACTTTTTTCTCTTCCCCCACCGTGATAAAGATTGAGGCCTTGTACACACGATCAGATTATCGCGCATTAAAGCTCATTACCGCGCGATAGCAACAACGGCGTACACACGTGCAACAGGGCTCTTGCGCGTTAAGTGCCTTGTTGTCGCGCAATCCAACAACCACTCCGACGAGAGTGGTAACAGCTGTTGCGGATCATATATTGCGCGTTTGAGCTCGTGTGTACGCTTACCGCGCATTGACTGGAGTCCGGAACTGTCCCAGCATTCCCAAGTCGTCCTCTCTGGTCTCCCCCCCCACCCGCTCTGTGGCCGTGACGAAACTGTCCCCGCCCTGCCCCGAACTTATTCCCGGGATTTTCAAATTTCAAGTCTGTTTCACTTCCTGCTCTCTTCCTCGTGGAGTGTGTTTGTGCTCCGATCATCAGTAGCAATGGCGGCCCGCCGTGGAAGACGCGCACCCCTTTGGAGCACAGCAGAGGTGCTGGACCTGATCAGCATCTGGGGAGAGTCCGCCGTGCAGGCGCAGCTACGCGGCAGCAGGAGGAATTATGACACATTTGGCATAATTTCTCGGGCCATGTCAGAGAGAGGGCATGATAGAGACACAGTGCAGTGTAGATCAAAGGTGAAGGAGCTCAGAATTACCTATCACCGAGCGAAGGAGGGAAACCGCCGTTCTGGATCAGCGCCTGCAACATGCAGGTACTATAAGGAAATAGAAGCCATCCTCAGCGGGGACCCCACAACCACTGCCAAAAGTCCCGTGGACACTTCAGCCCCTCCTCGTCCGGTGATTGCCAGAGCCGAGCAGGATGAGGACGTTGTTGAGGAGGAGGAGGAGGAGGAGATGGAGGATGACACGGAGGAAAGCGCAACCGCGTGTAGCCAGGAGCTCTTCAGCAGCCCCGCTGAGACGTCCACCCAAGGCTTGAACTGCAGCTTGTTCTCTGAGGCGGCAGAGGGGGGTTCAGGTAAGTTTCTCCTTCATTCAGCTCTGCTCCTGCTAAAATATCATTGTCTGGGGTGGGGGTGCTTGCGGGTCCCCGCTGTGCACGCTATTTACTCTGCATTCATTAGCAGGGCATCAATACAAGCAGTGATTGTAAAATAATCATCTGCATTTAGGTCAGAAAAGGTTTCCTCGATGTACCTCCAGAGCCTAATACTCAGGTTAGATGGGAGAGCGTTTGTGTCTGCGCTCCCAAAGACGGACACTCTGCCTCTCCAGCTGCAAAGCACAGCCCTGGGAACCATGGCAGCACACAGTGCAGCAGCATACGGTCCCGGCCTGCTACCGGCGGCATGTAGGAGATGTATTCTAGATGGAAGGGGCACTCTGAGGAGAGGGATATTGGGTTCCATCTGTGTGCCCTCTTCCGATTCTTAGCCCCCGGTAAGCCGTCTACTAGAATGTACCTTGTCTGCTTCAGCGCAGCGTAGTGTGTTGACCGCCCTGTACCTTCCAGTGGAATGTGCTACTGGAAGGTTACATTGGCTATCTATGCTATGTGTTAACAATGTCTATATTGTTATTTTTGTATTAGAATTGAGCTTCACAAGGCCGGTGTCTACCCCAGCTGACCGAATGAGAAACATTAGGCGGCGTTCTCGAAGAAACAGGGAGGATATGTTTAATGACCTGCTGAAAGCAACACAAGAATCCGCAAGGGAGAATAGAGCCTGGAGAGAGGAATCCCAGCAGAGGAGGCAGAAACACAGGGACGAACTGATAAGCGTCATGAAGGAGCAAACAGAACTGCTAAAGAACATGATAGCTTTGCAGTCCCAGGCGATAAATGTCCGGGCTCCACTCCAGACAGTTCAGCTGTGTATGCCTCCCACACACCGCAGTCCCTCAAAGCATTTCTTTGAAGGCCACCCTCCACCCCGGTACAGGACAACA